>JACMIF010000814.1:0-14883 GCA_014805445.1 Diplogasteroides magnus
CATCCCTCCCCTTTATTCCCCCATTCCTCTCTTCTCTGTTCTATATGTATTATGTACATGTCGTAACATCAATTTGATGTAGATAAATTAAATTAAATTCCCAAACAACCTCCCAATCTCTTCCGAGTGGTGGTATCCCACTTCGATATAGATAGCACCTCGAGGGAGATTAGGGATGTCGGAATTCCAACATGAAACATCCCACGATTGATGACTCATTACAGTGATGGAGGTGGGAATTATGGTTGGCAGATTGACTAGGTTTTCGGATATTTTTCATCGTGACTACATATATTGAATTTATAACAGCTGTGAAACATATCCGAAAACCTAGTCAAACTGCCAACATTAGTGGGGATGTAATAGTTTTCGTTAGACTTAATTGATGCAACTAATCATCGGGGTTCTCTTTCTGTCCACACATTTATTTTGGTTGCTTCATTATTCATGATTTCGTTCCTCCTCTGTAACGTCATCACCTTTCTCAATATGGTCTCATTTACTTCTTTTCTTTAATTCGAAAGATAAATGAGTTCGATAAATTCATAAATTACTTCGATAAAAACATTTGCGATACTGAATTAAATTTTTTGCATTTTTGTAAAGGTTGACCAAAGGTGTGCTCTAGTTCTAAAATATACGGTAGTCGGAAATTCGTTCGCTCCATGATGCGCTCCAGTGCTACGTCGAGTTCAGATTTTTTTATGAATTTATTTCTTGGTTATTTTGAATTGTCTGTATCGGTTTTTGATGTTTTCCGCCGCCAAGCACTAGATTCAGTCGCTTAAAATATACTGACATTGCATAGTGTCGTCTATCTGATCTCCTGTCCATCCAAAAAAATGATTAAACTGGTGCTGATGAAATCGAATTTCTCACGTTTTGCTCAAATTTGGGCATTGTTTTATAAACGTAGCTCGAAATTGGCTAGGGGTGATGGACCTGTCTAAGGCATGTAATCTTTCTGGGCTTGTCGAATGGAAAATATGACTGGCAATCCAAAAATAAATTGTTTTATTGCAGGGATGCTTCTCTCCCGATTGGGAGTGGTTTCTCGCATCGGTCTTCCTTCTTCATCCACTGCAGTGAGAAGACTGGCTGCTGCGACGACGACTAGCGGCGGGATCATTAAGAAGAAGGATGACGATATGTTGGAGACCATAGACATCGAGGACCTTCCAAGAGCACAGAAGAGATTTGCCAAGCAGTTCGAGAAGGTTCGTTCATCACCATAGTCATCTACAGGAACGCGTCATTTTGGAACTTTTTGTACAGCGCACAATAACATGAAAGTTCCAAACGGCCGTTCCAAAATGTCATGTTCCCGTCACCTTAAAGCTCGACCTTTCGTCAAGCCCGGACCTTTAGAACAAAACTTTATGCAAATAACGATGTTCCTAGTGCGAAACATCACACTTTGATTGAAAGTCGGCTTAAAGGTGTAGATTACAACGGCGAAAAGTTGACAAGAGCATAAATATCCTGATTATAGGTTAACGAGGAAAGGATCAAGGAGCTGTTCGCCAAGAACTACAAGAACCACATATCATTCGGCGCACTACTAGTGCTAGTGGTGAGTATGATAAACCAATTTAAATATTTTTCAAAATTGAAATGGTGGTATTCTCGGGATTTTTGTCCCTGAGCGAGTGCAACAAATTTGTCGCAACAGAAACTTGCTTGTTAGACGAATATATTAGTTGCTTGGCGAAAATGTTCGCAAAAATCAAAATTCAAAAAAAAGTGTCATTCGACTTCCCAATTTTGTCCTAATCACGTATCTGTCGAAATAAGTTGAATGTTCCAAATGTATGGTTTCGGTCGGTAACAAACTGAATGACTCAAACGCAATGAGCCAACAAGATGAAATCTTCTCGTGACAAATAATATTTTGAGCGAGAATATCAGAATGATACAATAACCAGAATACAATTAATGTTTCAGGTATCCATCTACTTCTATACTATCTACGCCGTTAAGCAGGAAACATTCTTGGAGGAAATTGATGCTGAGATGGCAGCGGAGAGATCCGCCAGTAATCCATCGAACCCACAAACGTAACTGTTTTTCAAACTTAGATTGTTATTGTTATAGTTGTATTCCCAACATGCACTCATAAAGGTTTTTTATCGAACAGTGAACGTCATTGACGGCTAACAAGTGATCAACGTGTATAGATTATGTAACAGGACAACAACATTATGAGCACGCATGAGTCGGGCTACTTTCCAAAGACGCATGCGCTAACAGTACAAAATATTTTGAATTTTACTATTTAAGCGCAATAAATAAAAACTCAAAAACGATTTTTCAAAATAGATGATAAAATAAACGCGGATACAATTGGAATTTGTATCTATCCCGACAACGCTCAACGGCCTTGATCATGCGTGCTTACGGTAAAACAATAAACATAACGTTTGAATTACAAAATATGATCACTCATCGTCGGTGAAAACCTTCTTTTTGGGAACATCATCACCGCCTTTGCTTTCTCCCTCATGCCTTCTCTTGCCTCCCCTGTCTCCGCCACCTCGGCCTCCTCTACCTCCCCTGCCGCCTCTTCCACCCCGTCCTCCACGACCTCCTCTTCCACCACGGCCTCCTCCTCGACTGCTGTTGAACCTGCAGAGACTAATGTTACATAAACGAAAGATACATTATAAATGTACTATGCACAACTATTTTAAAGGAATTTCCTGGTTATCGTTTGTGCAACCATCAACCCTCCGTACCTGCTCGCCTTCTGAGCATTGAACTCAGTCCAATACTTCTCTTCCTCCTCTCCCTCCAGAATCCGTCCTTCCAATTCATTCTCGCCAGCCTTCAGCTTTCCGTCGGCATTTGCCTTCTCCCATGCAATCTTTGCAGCATTCTCACCTCCATGGAAGCGCACTTGGGCCTCGGTCGTTCCGGCTTCGTATACGACGTATGCTACCTGCAAGATATTAGATAAGATATTATATCAAGATATAAACACGTCCGATCAGTCTGCCGGAGATTTCTTAGGTCTCTCTTATGAACTTGTACTCTCTCCACCGTCTAACCGGTAAGAGACCGACAGTCTGACCATGCGTGCCTAAAAGATACGGATAAAATACCTGTCCGTGTGCACCAAGCAATTCCTTGATGGAGGCAATGGTGGAATCTGCGGGCACATTTGTCATTGCGAGGACGACTCCCTTCACATAGTGCACTCTCGATTTCGCTGCTTCTTTGTCCGCAATCTAAAAGTCAACGTGTTTAACAAGAAAGTGTAGCCATATTTTGATTCGAAATGATCGTTGAAAAAACCCATTTCAACTTTTGGCTATCCCGTTTATTCGTGAATGGATCGAACCTCGGCATTGTTCTTCGCCTTTTTTGCGTTCTTTTCCAATGCCTTCGCTTCCTTCGTTTCCTTCTGCTTCTTCTCCCAATAATCCGTTTGCATCATCTTGACGAGTTCTGATTCTCCAAACTTCTCTTCACTCTTTTGAGCCACTTCTGCTTCTTCTCTGGTCTTGTATGTGATAAAACAGCTGCCCTAGAATACAAATACCATGATAAGAATAAAATTATGCATAAGATACCTTGAACTTCCGCTCCGACTTCAACCTTCTCATTAGCACATTCTCGGTATTTCCGAATTGAGCTGCGAACTTCATTATGTCGTCCAACTTGGAATCGTCTGGGAATCCCTTCTGAAAATAGACCTACGTGCAGAAACAAACAAAAACACTCCTAAAATGAAGTGCTCGAATTTACCATGTAAACTGTACGACTCTTGATTTCCTGCCAATATTCAAGAGAATTTTCAGGAAGAGCGTTTCCAATATTCCTTCGAATTTTCTTCTTATCTTCCGACAACTGGATGATTTCGGAAGGCAAAGTTGCGACTGCTTCAGCGATGAAGCTCTCATCATCAGACAACTGCTTGAGGCGATTGAATGAGAGCAGGGTTTCTATGCCGACCCCTGCGACAAAGTAAATTCAAAATGAAAATCGCTTTTTGAAAACTCACATCCATCGTCAAGCTTAATCTTCTCTTGCAGAAATTTGTCACGGGGAAGATTGATATTGCCGAAATAGTACTGAAAATAGTAAATTATGTCACAAGCTGACGCAATTATGGAATACCTCAAGTTGCTGAACAATTTGCTCATTAAGTCCGACAGGCTCAGCCTTGGGAGCAGCATTTTCCGAATTGCTTTCGTCTGTCATCTGAAAATAATAGAAACAACAATTTACACGCATTTGAATATTACGAGGAAACGGGTGCTATTTTTGGCGGCCAAATTAATTTTCTACGAACGAACGAAAATGGGCGCTGGTGAACGAATTCTATAGACGTCACCCGATACAGCGCGTTAACTATATAAACCTGACAGATAATGGAGAAACACGCGCTATCCTTGAGAAAACAGGCCTCAACTTTCGAAAATAAAATTTAAATTATTTTCGCACCTACCCTGTCATACTGTAACCTCGTTGTTTGTCAGGTAATTCTGTTTGGGACCAATCGCACGATAACTAGTCCTAATTCACGGACACGGAATATAGTACGGACGAATACGGATGTACGGTCGAACCCCATTATCCTTCTCTCATAAATATTTTAAGAATTCTCTCATAATGTTTTAATCTTTACATAGTGCACGCCACACTTGATCATGGCAACTGCACCACCGTTGTTTCACAATTTACAAGGGGTTATTTCGAAATTTCCGCGACCTACCGTAATCCGATGTATTTTCAGTCTCAATTTGAGAGCATTGTATATTGCTTGAACTCAGATATAAAGAAATGGACAAGACAGTCGCATAGCACCACTACCTTCTGATCTTATCTGCGTATCAGTTCCCAACCAAATTTTGCAGAATGTTTATTTCTTGAATGCATTATTTTGCTGCAAGTTAGACATCCGTCTGCTATGAGTTTTGATTCCACATGCTACTTTCACATGAAACCTCCCTTTAACTCTACTGTCAACCGAGGAATTAATCATTTATAGTTACCATAAACGTCTGAATCCATAACAATATTGTTAACAATTTCCACATATCCGATTCGCAAAAAAAAATAAAATTTTTGAGAATCGAAAACAATTTGGGACAACAAGAACGCAACAAGTAACAGTGAAGGAGGAACAACAGCTAACTGCACCATGAGCATTACGATATTGGACAGGTTCACCGCAATTCTAGTGTCAAAATGGGGATAAACGTGCATGGAGCAGTTGCATATCTGCTCGTGAAACAACTCAGACACAACTGCATCAATCACTAGTTATACGGAAAATATGAGAAGAAACAAAAGTTGTAACGGCAAATTTACCCTAGACATGGAAAAAAGATATCGTGACAAGATTAACGTTATTGAATCATTATCAATCAAGGAAGTTCAGATGATCGCATACTCTTCTTCTTACAGTATCCCTACAGTACTCTTGTCGTACGTACAGAACCCCTCACCAGTTCGCCTTTCGCTTCCTTCCGGAATACTTCGACGAATGCGCCACATCCCTGCAACACGCATCTTTTTATAAAGAACTAAGAATATTTCTGCCTCAATACGCCCGAATCATCGGTCACAAATAAACCAAACAAATAAATATTAGCAATTCCACTATACACTTGTAGCAATCCGAAATATCTAAAGTCAGATACAATATGCCTAATTCTACCGTACTCAAACGACAGCTACCGTATCCCCCACTCATTTACCCCTTCTTTGTCCCTCTCCTTCTTGGCATAGACTCCATGCCTCGCTCAATGTACTTCTAATCCTAGCTTGCTCTCAATCACAGTAACTTAGCGTACTGTAATCATAGATGTAGCGATCCTAGTTCTACCGTACCCTTAGCTACAATAATCCGCACTCACTTTCCCTTCTTCTTTGCCCTCTCCCTCTTGGCGTCGATCCACTCCTTCGATCCCTTCACCGCCCTGCCCCTGTTGCGACCCGTTTGGAAGACTCTGAAAGTGCCAAATGTCAGAGATTTCAAGGCAAAACTGGGCTGATCCTAGGATATACGGGGGCAACCCCGCAAAATTGTTGAAGGAACTGAATAGGATAATGATCCAGATAAAAAACCATACATGATGCACGGATAACATTTCCCCCGTCACTATCTTGCCACAACAAGGTAATAAGAAATGTTATTGGTACGTAGTGTGATTCAGTCTGCAGAGTGTATTTATGATTGTATCCCATCATATTCATGTAAAAAAGTGCTAATCTTAGCTTAGCGATAGCACAATGAACCATGATGACAATTTCTTCAAAAAGAAAAGAGACCACCCACCTCCTTCCCGTGTTCTCCACCTGTCCTGCAGTGTGTGCTACCGTGTCCTCTTCTGTCAGTGCTCGTGGGAGCTGCTGCACTCCACCAGTCATCAGCACAAGGTACACTCTACAAGGGAATGGGCCTTTTACTAGTTTGGAGTAGAGACCTCGAATCGACTCACAAAGTGCATTCTTTTTCTGTAATTCATACCGAGCGGTTGCCTATCATCGGCAAGAGACAACAGCTCGAACAGCTAGAGTTATTAGAGAAAAGGAATGCACTTTGTGAGTTGATTCGAGGCTTTTGGTTAGGAGACCAATACTGAATTTATTTGCATGAAAAAAACCGCGACAAGGACATTTGCGCCACAATGGCGACAATGACGACAGTGATGGCGCATCTGTCCATTTCACTATTATGGCGCAAATGTCCATGGCTCCGTGACTTTGAGCCATTCATTTTGCGCACCCCGTGCTGAAGGTGCACTAATGCACGAAAGACGACGAAGCAGACAAATAGTTGGAATCGTAAGCAAAGGATTGTTTCTTTGTAGAGACATGCTTGACATCTGTTACTTTTCAATCTTAGACTAGATTTTGATGAACACTGTGATTTGCGCCCGCATCCCCAGCATATGTGTATGGAATTTTCCTCATCAGTGAACGACTAGAATGGGTGCGCACTCAAGAAAATATAATAGATTGAGCAAAGATTTTACATTTAGCTAGAACAATCTCGGCATCTCACGCCGTTCACCCTTTCCAGTGCCCTCAAACGTGTCCGCCCTCGTAACCAGCTACAGAACTGTAGCATACAGTAGGGTGTGTCACAGTTCATCACTGACTTTAGTGCAATTGGCATTCCATCTCATCTCCGCGAAGCGGCTGTCTATCACATGATAGCCGCTCCGCGGAAGTTAAACGAATGTCCATTGCACCAAAGTCAATGATAGCGACACTCTAGTATACGGTAGTTACTCAGCACGACAAGAACACTCACTTCCTCGCCTTTGCAGACTCAGGAAAGTCCACGACGAGACCGCCGTTGAATCCTGCACGCATGGCCTTAATAAAGATATTTTCATCCGGTCTCCAGTCATCAAGTGTTTGCTTCAAGTGCAACGAACATTACAGAAGGCCTCTAATGGATTCGTGATAATTGCATTATATTGTCAAAAAATCAGTGTGTCACCTTCAACCAATAACGAAGCAGCAATGTGCTATACACAGGTCATAAAACATAAATCCAATGGGTTAGTGAAAATTGCTGGGTGGTCGGAGAAATGTTTAAAGCGAAAGACAAATTCACCTGACTCATGATGAGGTCGCTCTGCTGATCGTTCTCGGGATAGAACTGGAATACGGCACGAGTGCCGCGACCCTGAAGGCCGTGAATACGGTAGAATCAAGATTCCACATATTGCCAATGTCCTTATTCTGGCCAAGCCAACGGAATAGCCCAGTTGTTTCTCTCTTGTTACAGTCAAAATAAATTTTCTATAAGTGTAAAATGGTGATTAGGAAAAAGCGTCTCTACTCGTGTTCGATCACTATGACGTCAGCAATCAATAATCAATCGGAAACTTATATCAGTTGGTGAGAAAACAAACGAACCAGACATGCGTAGAGTGACTGGAAGAAGCGATGAAGGCGCTTGCGGGGATTCTGATCGGCGCTGTTCGCGTGGCACAACCACTGGATGGCCGAGATACTGCAAAGGGTACTGTAAGATGGGTGATCAAACTTTGACAGAGTTAGTGAGAGGATACTGTACGAAGAGAGATCACACTTTGACAGGTCTTGCATACACTTTCAGGGGTGCGAAAAGCCTCTGCTTACATTTACCATACTTGTGCTTGTTAGCATGAGTATGTTAAATTTCGAAATGGTACAGCAACCTGGCCGTGGCACTGTTTGCTAGAGTCTACTACCGTATACCTGATGGCTCCGTCGAAGGTTCCCGGACGGAATGGCAGGCCGGAGCCCATGTCTCGCAGCACGACGTCCTTGCTCGTGTCCTCGTCATCTTCGCGCAGAATCTCTGAAGGGGTACGGTAGGACAATCAATCAATACTTATGAAAACAGGGATGGATATCGGATGTGATTAAGATTTCCAAATTATAAAGAAAAAAGTGCAATTCTCAATCGTTTATTGAACGGTCAACTGCTCGGTGCAAGCGAAGACGAGCAAAATGAGATTAAACGAATTATAATGCGTTTTTTTAGAAACACTAATGGGAATAGGCGACGTGCAACCGATTTGATAATTTTTTTTAAATATCAAGTTCCTTTACACAATAATGAAACATTCGTAAGCGTATCTATAATGGTCTCTAAAAGTTCATTGAACAAAAGCAAATAGATTTTTTAAAGTACTCACTGAGCATGTGCACCGACACGTCGAGTCCCACAAACACGTGTCCCTGAGCGGAGATCGCTTCACCGGAGATGCCAGAACCGCAACCTGCAACAGATCTTTTAAAAGTCATTCAGGGAATATAAACCAAGTCATAGGGTGATTCTTCTGGTAACACTTCCAAAGAAAGGATTTCAATAAATTGATGCTGTAGAAATCCACTATACAGTACATCGGATGTTCAAGCAACGAGTTGATGAAGCAATGGAAATTCGCTAGCTATTTTTTTTAAACACAACGCCAGGGCGTTTCTTAAATAGATCAGAAATAATTTAATTCAGTATGAAGCACGCACTGATTGTTTTGGAAATAGTGGATGAAAAAGAAACCGGGGACCAACCTAAATCCAGTAGATAGCAGGGCTTTCCCTCGGGGAGGGCTAGCAGTTCCATGGCACGCTCCGCCATTTCCGCCTGGATTTTGACGATATGTGAACTGAAAAACGACTCCTCTAAAACGCACATTCAACTAGAAATCATAGAAAATCAGCTCAAAGAAATCTTACTTCGACGCGTACTTAGACGATTCATCCTCATTGTAGTACTGAAATTAGCGTTTTTTTCAGACTGAAGGCATAAAATAAATTGTACCAACTCGGGCGGCCCAGTGTGCTCCGGCCTGCGATTGGCCATTGTGATATAGTAGCCCTGAATAAAAATAGGATGAAACGGCGGATCAAACGAAGAAGTGGACAGGTGGACCGTGAAACAGAAACTACATGAACGTTAGGAACCTACAGTAGCGTGGCCGCACAACAACTAGGATGGCTTTGTGCTGGTGCTAGCAAGCAGTGATTTGAGAATTTTATTGAAATAAAACATTTGTTTTGGATTATCGAGACCATACACTCAGGAGGGTAAATAGTGACAATGCCACAAGAATATATGAGATCAAGCTCGATATTGCACAATGAATTCAATGGAGTTACAGAAGTAAAAATTCCTGAACCAGAGGAAACGACACTGAAAGGATGAAGACGAGCAATTTTAAAGGAGGAGGGGACATTCACATATTTCATACTGTAACAATATTTCAAAAATAATTATGTCTCTCACGGAATATACAGATTTTTATCGATTATTACTTATGAGGTAGCAGTATTTCAGAAATCCTGTTGTCCCGTACGGAATTTCTAAATTTATCGATTACAGTGTCGTTTTTTCGCGCGCCTTCAACAGATTTTTCTCACTTTTGCTGTGTTTTTCGTTGCTTATGGTGTTTTCCACTGTTTCGCTACCGTCTCAATCTCTCTAATTCAGAAATGCCCGCGCCCACGACCGAGAAGAGCTCTATGAAATCGGTAAGTCGACTTTTTTCTGTTTTTTGTTGAGAAACGCAGTGTTTAGAAGGATTGGGAGAACACGTTCCCTGCCACGCAAGAGACAGTCTCGGACTCTGCGCTTTTCATGAAGCGGATGCTCTACATTGGATTCACGCAGGTGTCTATTTTCTCAACTCAGTCTTATTTATCGGTATCTTGATGAGTTGATTATTATTTCGTTGGCAGCCGTGGTGTTTTTACAAGCCATCTCAGGTGATCTACAACCGTGGTCTCCTCCCGCAGAAGAGCTTCAAGAAGCGCTACGTTGACCGTGAGTACCTCATCATTGTTTTGAAGCTACTCAGGTTTCCGCGAATCGGGGTGATTTTCAGGCTTGCGAATCCAAGTCTTCAACGCTTCCGACGATGACGGAGCGTCCACAGCGGGCGACATCAGATCAGCATGTGAGACTCTTTCGAAAGGCTACCTGCGAGAGCTCCATCTCATCATTGGAGACGAGGACGTCAGTTGACCTTGCCGTTATTTTCGTCGGTTATCAACGTTTATCTTTTCGTCCAGTTTATTGAATTCTTCGTTTTCAGAGAGAAGGCGAGGTCGTGGAGGTGTACAAGATGGCCGTCACATACGTGGACTCTGAGCCAATGATATGCTTCTCGTACGCAGTTTTCTACCAATCTTTCATATATTATATGTTTTTAGTGGCGATTCAATCAAGCACACCCTGAAGGTGGATTACCGAGGCCCGGAGAAGGTCAGGGAGGACACCTACGATCTCATCGTGCGATTGAGAGCGGTATATCACTTCTATTCACAGGCTGTAGGACAATCTTTTGCACTGCAGTTGATGGAATCTCTCGCTCCCTTGCCCGAATCGACCTTCTTCAGCTTCTACATTATTTACGATGATGAAAGTGAGCTATTTTTATCTAAATTTGTTTAAAAGTGAAGCATTTTCAGAGACGCCGAAGGGCTACCAGGCGGCCGGTTTCGGACGACGTCCCGAAGGATATGAGACGTGTGCCGAAGCGAAGGCCGTCGATCTCGGTTCAGTGCACACCAACCACCACGCGTGAGTATCGTTGTTCTGTTGAGCCCTAATGGCCCATATCATCATGATCGGCTATTATCAATTGATGTTAGATGATCCCGTTCAGATGCTCGTTCGGTGTCCAATCTGTGTACATGGAGAATGCCAAGACGGTGAAGGCCCATCTCGAGGAAGAAGTGAGGAAGGCTGGAACTGTTCTGAGGCGAGTCGATCAATTTCACAAACACGTTTTGTAATTCCAATTTTTGGTAATCTCCACGTGTTTTACAGAGGAAACTCGGGAGGCTCAGTGGATACGACGGCGGAGAATCTCATTTTCACGAAGGGGAACATCCTGGTGAGCTTGTTTGCAAGTCTTATCCGGATTCGATGTGGCATGAAATTAACTGGTATTCGCTTCAGAACGACACCCTGTCGGAGAACACTGACTCGCTGAGAGTGCACGTCGGCAAGGTATCTCTTTTTTCCCTTTTTGCCCATCTAAATGTGCCTTCAGACTGCGACCTCTCCATCCTCGTCTGAAACGGGAAAGAAGGACAAGGTTGGGAAAAGGCCTTTTTGGGGTAACCCGCAAATTCCAGGTCGGAGCGCTGGCGGACGCGACTAACAAGCTGCGCATCAATAGTGAGGTTTCTCGTTCTCGCTTGAAATACTCGTTGGTTTCAGACAAGCATCACTTGACCAAGTCTTCGCCTGAGGAGAAGTCGCCTAAAAGGGAAAAGACGCCACCCAAGGTGAATGAGCTTTCGCTGTTGTTTGTAATCCTATTAGATTCGAGTTCAACTGAAAAAATCACCTTTTTCATGGAACATTCGAATTTGTAGACGCTGCACAAGACGATCCAGAAGAAAACGCCTGGAGCGTCCGACGTGAAGAGGGCGGCTCGTGCAGCAGCCAAGGCAGCACAAGTGAGTGGATTATGATATTGTACGGGGGGATGATGCCATGCATTCACTTAATAGGCTACTGCGGTTACTGAAACTGTTGCAACGGGGGTTAGTGAGATAGGAGAAGCACGATTCATGGGATAAATGTCATTTCAGCAAACCACGAAAGGACGTGGACATAGAGGCTAAAGAGCGATGGCCGGGCATACACTCGTTTTACCTACCGTTTAGTGGTATAATCTGTGAATAGACTGTAAATTAGAGTACCTGTAGATTATTTGTTTTGTTGTTTCGTTTCGTTGAGCGGTTTTTATCGCAAAGTTTGTGCACAACACCATGTGTTTGAAAATTGTTGTTTACCATTGTTTATTACTTCGTTTATCACACTGTGAAATAAAACATCGTGTCAAAGTGATAATATACACAACATGGGAGATCATAATTATTTAAAAGGGATGTTACAAGAGGAAGCGACGAGGTCTGGGGCTGCTACGCAGTCTCAGAGCGCATTCTGTTGTGCGATAGTGTACACCGTCTCGAGTAGATTGATGGAACGGTAGAAGCGTTGGTCGAGGTCGTACTGGTGCTGTCGCCAGTTTCTGCAATAGATTCATTGTCAGCTTTCAATAGTTTAAATTGACTAGCTCTAGCACCGACTACTATTTGGGTACTGTCCTAGAGCATAGGAGTGCTGTGATAAGTGAGAAGATTCGGGAATACAACGGATTCGCAAATGTAGCGGTATTCGGCATAGTTTTTTCTCTCGAATATTTCCATGCAACAGCTCGATTCCGCTCCGTGATACCACCGTAGTCATTCAACCATGCTCCTCACTTCTTGACATTCTTCCAGTGTGCCTGGTACGCTGCGCGAATCTCGTCCACTCCGTACGTCGCTTCTTCCTCGATCGGAATCGACGCGTCCAGACGTTCACTAAAAACCAAACTCATCCGAGCCCCAACGGGAAAACTACCGTACCTTCTGCGTGGCCACTTGCGCATGGGCTGCGGCGAGCGAGCGCGCGGCAGTGAGTAGATCTCCTTGGTCGCGAGCAGATCCTGGAGTAATACCGTAATCAATCAATACTCAGGATACAGTAACTCACCAGGCTGTCATCCATCTGTGCAAGTCTCAACTCCTCCTCTCGATCCTCGCGCGCTCTGCGTTCACGCTCGCGCATTTGTCTGTCGTCCTCCTGAACGGAAGATTACCGTAATCATGTGTCATTCATTGATTAGAGAACCTTGCAAAAGTGGATGGCTCAAAATTGATGTCTAATTGAGGAAGTGGCTAATGCTGTGGAGAATCCGGAAAGTATTGAGCTAGTACTCCGATCAGATATTATCGATTGAAAGGGGGCCTACCGTGACCGTATCGATTAAACAGGGGGGGGGGTACCTACCTCCTTGTTCTTCAGCCACAATCTGCACAGTGCGTACACACTTTCCACCCCATCGCCGTCCCTCATACCGAAAGGCTTGCCTCGCAGCTCGAAAATCACTCCTGAAAAGAGGAAACAATATATTTTGTCGGCTTTTATACTATTTTTACAATTTCCGACTTTATTACATTTTTAATTCTCGTAGCAATTGTGAGCGTTCAATTCACAAGCAATGAATAGAGAACTGTGATACGAAAACCGGATGTTTCTCAAGGAATGCTCATTTGCGCACTTGAACTTGAGCTCATAATGGTGGGATAGGAGAGGCTGACATCGGGGGGGTATAGGTAAGTGGTAGAGCGCTCGCTTAGCATGCGAGAGGGCTGGGGTTCAATTCCCCATACCTACAGAAGTTTTGTCAATCATTAGGCCAATAGACACGTATGCACTTGAACTTGAGCTCATAATGGTGGGAAAGGTGAAGCTGACATCGTGGGGGTATAGCTCAGTGGTAGAGCGCTCGCTTAGCATGCGAGAGGGCTGGGGTTCAATTCCCCATACCTCCATAAGTTTTGTCAATCATTAGGCCAATAGAAACGTATACACTTGAACTTGAGCTCATAATGGTGGGAAAGGTGAAGCTGACATCGTGGGGGTATAGCTCAGTGGTAGAGCGCTCGCTTAGCATGCGAGAGGGCTGGGGTTCAATTCCCCATACCTCCAGAAGTTTTGCCACTCATTAGGCCAATATAAATCAATCAACTCACTGCGCTCTTTGGGGCCTTTGCGTGGGCGTCCGGGTCCTCGCCTCTCGCCCTCGTCTTCGGTGTTAATCCTGAAACAAAGGACTACCTTATATCATTTCGCTTAGAGGGTTAAACTGGATCAGAAATCTACAATCCTCAAGGTTTACTGTATGTTTTTACAGTAGGAATGTTAAAGCATTCGCAGCTCTACCGTAACCCAAACAATCGCTACAAGAATCGGTCTCTCACCCTTGCTTGGGAGGCTTCGGCAGGTTCGGCGTCAGTTCTCCCGCCCGAATCTGGCCCAGGAGGTCGCCGAGTCGAGCGCGCGCGAATTTGACGTCGTCTGAGTCCTGAGCGGAAGAACTACAGTAATGTAGTCGATGACAGACAGGAGCGCCATGGACTTTTGCGCCATAATGGTGAAATGGACAGATGCGCAGTGAGAATGCCTAGAATCATGACTATACATCTGTCCATTTCACCATTATGGCGCAAATCTCCATGACGCTCTTGTCTTTCATCGGGAAGAACTGCAGTATTTGGGGGTGCATCGAACCACCCACAATGCTCATCTTATCAATTGAGAGGCAAAGTTTTGATTCGTGATTTACAAGATTTTCTATTTTTCGAGGATCAAGGACTATGGTATTGGCTGAATTGCTGCGATCGATAAGATCGCGTTCACATTTCACCTTTCTGTAATATTGAGATGTAAAAGAACTTCACAAGATCATATTTTCAGGATTACTGTAATATTAGGTTGTAACATATGTAATGAGACTTTCGCTTTCTGTCCATATATCTTTCTTCAAATGAAAGATGCCAGGCCGCCACAATAGTCATAGACACCCC
>JACMIF010000814.1:14983-31169 GCA_014805445.1 Diplogasteroides magnus
GGGGTGTCTATGACTATGGTGGCGGCCTGGCATCTTTCATTTGAAGAAAGATATATGGACAGAAAGCGAAAGTCTCATTACATATGTTACAACCTAATAGTTCGATTACGGTAAATCAATTAATACCTCTCCCATGAGGGGTTCCACTGCGCACAGTACTGGCGCCTCGAGGTAGTCGTGACTGGAATGGGCCTCCTCGACTGGTTCGTACATCTCGCCTCCCATGTCACCACCGCCCAGTGAGGACGAGGAGAGCTGGGACATCTGAAGGGTATTGATTGGATACGGTAAGCCACTCAAACATGATAAGGAGACATGGTACATCTGAAGCGAGCCATTGATTGTTCAGACTGAACATTCAGAATGGGAGATAATCGATGGAATATGATAATTCACAATCCATGAATGCAGTTGACCCGTGTCATGCGAGATCAATGATTGTTTTAATAGATTTGCTAAACGACGAAGTTTGGGAACAACTAAATTTGAACAAACTACAAGCATTTCCACACCGCCAGCAACATGAAATCAATGGGCCACAGATAACAATGATGATGGGAGAGTTGGAGAATAATACACTGTATCGAATTACATTCGAGTATACCTCACAACTGGGATGTATTTTCTAAGTGGAGTACTTCATTCGTATTGGAGGTGAATAAAAAAGACTCATTTATCCACCGCCAGCAACATGAAATCAATGGGCATCAGAGAGATAACAATGAGGATCAGGTGTACCTCGTTCAACTCAATTGAGCACGGGGAGTCGGAGAAAAAGGGCTTTATCTCAAAAACACAACGCGACAAGTTCTTTGCGCACTTCACACTGGGCGAATTGCGGTTTTTTCATTTAAATTTGGCCGGCCGACTAGAAACATCACAAATCAATCGATAATCGATAGGTCAAACAGGGCGAAATCAATCAATAATCGAACAAACAGAGCAAATGGACATAAATTATTATCATCTTATTGGTAAAATCTGATCTCTCAACAACGAACAACGCAATCAGAAGGTGAAAACTCTAGCGAGATCCGTCTTTTAGCATATTTTCGTTAAAATACTTTTGGCATTTACCGGACTTGCGCTCTTTAACAACAACCTAATCACGCTTGGTAGAGTAGCTCGAGTGGTAGTTGAGCGAAGAGTACACGACGACGGATCCTGCCTGGAAAATGCAGGAATTGGCACTGGGCCAAGATTTGAATTGGAAAAATGGAGGGAAAATGTCACTCACAGCCATGGTGACGGAGTACGCGGCCTTGGAGGCGACGAGCGGCCACGATGAGAGGTTGAGGATCGAAGAGAAGCATCTGAGGATTACGGTAGTTTTCGTTTCGAAAGATTATGTATTGTTTTTTTTTATTTACTTCCATCGATATCTCCATCTTACTGTGCAAAACAAATTAAGGCCCTATTTACAGTGAGAGGGAAACCTAACTGTGCCGGGTTAATTTTCAAAAATAAATTTGTAAACTCACTGGTACACGAACGTGTGGAAGACGCACGCAGTGAGGAGGATGGCAGCGAATCTGAACATTCATTCACAAATCCACAACTTCTACAGTAATCCGTACAGTACTCTACAAGTGCTACAGTAATCTTACAACGAGCATTATTGCCATGCCTACAGTATTCCTACAGTAGCGAGCAGTCTTTCAGTACTCTCACCGTATTACCTGGAAGCGGAAGGTTAAAACGACCGCAACCAGCACTACAGTAACCTCTATACCTACAGTACCCTGATCGTGCCTTATGTCAACAGAGGGCAAAAACTACAGTACCCTGATTTCTTACAGTATACCAGACCGTACCTTCTGGCAGCAGATGGCAGATCAGTTCTGGGAGCGAGTCCGACCAGGCAGGCCATGGACATGTAGAGCAGGAGGTCGGAGGACGAGTCAAGAGCCGACTGCATGTAGCGCCAGTGGAATGCGGTCGCACTGCAATGAAGGATTACTGTAGGGGATATGAAGGATACGGTATGGGATCATTATGACCAGGAACTGCAATTGTTTGGACTAAACCTAATAGGGATTCATGCGATTCGACTGTAAATGGACTACTGCAAGGAAGAAAATCATTTTGAAAATGCTTTTTTATCGGTGTGGTCCAGGAATTTCATTCCACATCGTTTTGAGTGTTGTACTCGGTTGAGAGACCCAATTCTCGTAATTATTTATTCAATGATTTCGTACAGTTACAACAGGGTCTTTGAGCTTGAGTCAAATGCCATAGTGATCTGCCACTCACTCCCTCTGTGCTATCAGTAAAATGCATAGGGATTGGAGAGAGTGCAAGACACAACAAGAAACAAACGGCTGAAGAGGCTTTTTTCAACCCCTTCCCTTCCGCCATCTGCTTCTCATCTCAACCACTCCTGCTGTTAGAAAACACCGAGTGAAGAAAATATCGACTTCAGGTCTGTCAATTCGAAGGATCTAGGAATTATCTTTAACGCTTGGACCTCCCAATTATAAGTTTTAAATGAAAGGGTCAGGATTTAAATTAAAGAACAGTTCTTTATACATTTGATTTATGTTTTCAACATCGGTGTTCAGGTTAATTACCCAAGCGGAAAGTGACGTTTAATTACCCAAGCGGAGACTAACCCAAATATTATATATTAGAGGACTGAAAAAATAGACAAACCTGATGCATGCGTCATGTAAGGTAAGCTTTATAGTCAACAGAATAAACCATAAAAGCATATTCAGGTTGAATATTCGCATTGCGCACATTGATGATTCCAACTGACACTGAATAAACAAGCGATAGACTGCTGGAAGCATTGCAGATGCTATGAAGGATCTCGATCTTCAAACCCGCTAACTAGAAATTTCGTTGGACATTATTTTCATTTTGATAAAGGAAGTACACTAAATGCACTACAGTACCATCTCACGTCAAATTGTCCAATCCCTTTGCATTTATTCCCTTATCTTGCTGTCATAGAGAGCAATTAGTTCTCGTAAAGAGACTTTGAATGGGTCCTTGCGCTTTCTTACAATGTCTTCAAGTTTGTTTCAATCGCTTCGTGTTCCCATCCACTCTTTTCCTGGCTCTACAGTACCCTCTCGATTCTTTTACACGTGGCTCTAATACAATAGCAACAACGCTTTCCTCTCCAATTCTCGTTCCACGCATCAGTCTGTGTTATGACTATGAGAAGCACAGTGAACGTGGAGAGTGCACGACGCAACAAGAAACAAACGACTGAAGAGGCTTTTTATCCATTCCCCATCCCCTCTTCTTCTCCTCTCAACCACTTCTATACATTTGATACTTGTGCTCGTCATCCGTGTTTCCCCAACTAAAATCAATTTTAGACTAAAATCCTTTATTTTAGGAAGCCCTACACGCTTTCGATCATCTACTATGTGTGTATAAATCACATAATCATAATAAGTAAGTTATTAGAAAAAGCCAAAAATGTTCGCTTGAGGTCCGCCAGTTACCCGAGCGATAATTGGCCTAAATTGCATATAGTTGAAGGCTGGAAAAATTTAATTACCCAAGTTATCAGAGCAATAATGTAAGGTATGATTTATAGACAATCCGTATAAAACGAGATGATTTGCATTTAGTTCGGGATTCGCTTGTATCACTTCGGAGAAAAATGATTATGCCTCTTATATCAACATCCCGCCTCTACTGTGGATGGGCAAACAATAAACACGCTTTATAGTGATTGTGGACACTTGCCAAGTCACCGACCAGAAAATTTGTTGTGGAAAATTTCACCCTTGTAATGATAAAGTAATCTCAAGCAACTACTTTTCTTGAAACAGTACTAACGTCAATAAGTAGATTCCCCTAGCACTGCTTGTAGGCAAAAAGAGCATTTGTGCTAGCATTCCATTTAAAGTTACACAAGGTTGCTCTCTGTGATTTCATACCATGAAATCAAGCTTGTGTCTATTGCTACAGTGTTCCCTCCAACTCATTTCTCCGCTCTATCAGTGAGATGCACATTGAACGTGGAGAGAGCAAGACACAATAAGAAACACACGACTTGAGAGACGTATTTCATTCCCCTTCTCCTCCGCTTCTCTTCTCAAACGCTTCTATACAATTGATGCATGCGATACGGCTCGTAAACTTTTCGCCGCTGAAATGAATTTCAGGTTAATTTAATTCGCTTAGGAAGCCCTACATGCTTTCGACCGTCTACAATATGTGCATAAATCACATATCCACAAAAGGTGAGCATTAAAAAATATCCAAAAATTCGATTGAAGGTCCATTTGGATTAGAAGATCAAATGACTCCAGTAATGAAAAATTTGATGAATTGATCATAAAAGGTTAGTGATTGAATGGATAATCAATTATCCGGAAAATTGAAATATGTATTCTCATTTATACGTTTAGTATAATTACCCAAATCAACCTACTATCCTACGACTTCTGTGCAGACAAGGTGGGGATCGACCTCAATGCGACGAATGAGACTTTCATTTTCCAGTTCATACATCATGCCTCTGAGCGATAAAGGCGTACAAGGGCGAGCATTCGAAACAAGTGCCTCTGCAAATGCACAAGACATTTCCGGTATGAAGACAGGAAATGAAAAAGGAACCATCCAGAAGAGAAGATATCAGGTTGCCATACAGGTTGCAGAACAATACAAATACGTGATTTGAGATTTCGACAAAAATGCATGGTTACTCCGGTGGTTCGCACGAAGTTTCTGTGGATTGAGTCACTCGAAATGATCGGGATCAACGCGGAAAAGAACAAATGGATATGTTATGAAAGATCTTGATGTTCACAGACAATTACTTGACAAATACAGAATTTGTTATACTTTATATTTCAGTCTTAAAATGATAAAGGTATTTTAAGTAAGCTGATTGTTCTTGAAACACAGTTTAAATGTCACCCTCCCGATTTCCATGCACATATTGCTCGATAAGTCTTACTACAGCATTCTGCATTTTGGCAGAAGAAAAATCTGTGCGAGCGCCCATGTAAAGAGACACAGGCTGGTTCTCAGCACATTCGTATACTATCAAGCTTGTATCAATCAGCTTTTTTGTGTTCATTCCAATTCGTTTCCCAGGTCTACAGTACCCTCACGACTCCTACATTCTTCTACAATAGTATCAACGGCGTCTGCATGATGACCTTCTTCAATTCATCGTCCCAATCATGAATCATTACTCTGCCCTATCAGCGAGATGCACACGGAACAAGATACAAACGACTTGAGAGGCGTTTTTCATTCCCCTTCTCCTCCGATTTTCATCCCATCCGCTTCAATACAATTGACGCTTGCAATACAGCTCGAGCTCACTTGCTAATGTCTTTCGTTTAGGAAGCCCTACACGCTTTCAACCGTCCACAATGTGTGCATAAATCATGCAAAAAATTTGATCCAAGGCCCACTTGGATCAGAAGATAAAATAACTCCAATGACGAAAACTTGATGAATCGATCATAAATGATTAGTGACTGATTGGTTTGAATCCGGAAAAATCACAATATATGTCCCAAATCTAACTTTCAGTTTAATTACCCAAAAGAATAAAAACGATATTGCCGGACGACCTTCTTCACGGATGTTGTCAGGGTGCTTTCTACAATATTCGTATGACACCAGTGTTGAGACTAAGGAAAGGGTGAGCATTTTTGAAACTACTCGGTCAACCGGAAATAGTCAAGGTTCTTTAAGCTTTTGAATTGTACATTTAGTTCAATTACCCTAGCAATAGTACCCGAATTGCTGTGCAAGAGATGGCTGAAAATGGTGTAATTTTCCACGTCAGCAGAAGCATAACGAAAGGCAAGTTTCATAGCTAATCCTAAAACCAGATGATTCGCATTCAGTTTGGACTCACGTGCGGTAGACTTAAGGGAAGATGCAATTTAAATGGACTATAAAGCCTGTCTAAACTGTCTGAAACTTAGCTGCGGTTTAAGGACTATGAATTTGTTGAACATTATTTCAGCTTGGTTATGATAAAGGCATTTAATTATGTCAATATGCTGATTCGTCTTGCATTTATTTTTGAATACGTTGGTGTGTTGTCTGCTTGTTTGTTGCCAAAGAGAGCATCGATGCTAGCGTTCCATTAGAGAGGAAAGCCGTGGGTCATCGATTTGTTTACTGCTCGCAGTCACTGGAACACTCTCTCCATTCTTATTCACTCACATATTTCACTTCACTGCGTCTCACAAGTCTTTTCCTGGCCGTGAGCTAGATCATCCCTTTCACTATAATATTCATAAAGAAGAAAATTGTTTATTATTTAGTAAATTCATTGAGTATTAACGCCCTCTTCTCTCCACTATTCTCCATCACTGCTCCTCACTCCAATCACACACATATCAATGATTACATTGAGTATCCAAACGTGCACATCTCGCCCACTGAAGCATTGATACCCGCGGCTGTTGCTAATTCGTTCCATGTATATGATTCACCTCACAATCAGTCGCGATATTTCAGGAAGTCCTACACACTTCAGACCGAGAAGACAGACCTTACATGTCTGTATGCACTTCACATCATCAACTACTTCACCAAAGTGAGTTAAGCACGTTCGTTAGTTAGCGAAAATGCGTCTCTTTCAGAAGAAGAATGAACATCACTTGAGAAAACAAGGTAACCAATACCCGTACGCTTTCAACACGCGATATGTCTTGCGTTGACTACTTCCATGCGGACAAGAGATGAGAAGTGGTGAGTTCTACGAACTTCAAAATTAAAATAAATCCTAAGTATTCCCAAATATGTTCCCCCAATTGCATGCCTAGAGGAACTTTTAAACATTCCACGAGAAGCTCCTGTTCAGGGTTCTGTACATCGATTGAGGACCACAGGAATCAACAGGACATGAGGCGAGACTAGTCATGTGAAGGCATGTCATACCACATCAGTCACTAGTGCAATGTCACTGCGCTGGCACACCGTGGACGTAATCCTCAATCTGCCGTCCAAGGATTTTTCAGTACGTAACTACTTGTTTGCATATGATAAAGCTGTTGTTCTGCAACCATTGTGCTAGACTACAGTCACTTGGCAGTTATGATCAGGAATAATCCCGATCTTCGGTTACTGTATTACAATCGTTGTACTTGCATTAGTCATCGGCTATCGGCCCTCAATTTCCGTCCGGGTCTCCCAATCACCCCTTTCGCCTCTTCGTTGTCCATCCATCAATGCTGCCTGTTCTCTTGGCTGATAAGATAGCGAGGGACACGATCGAACGAGAAGAGTGAGAAGAAGGAGTAGAAACGAGCGAGAAATGGATGCCGTCTCATCCCGTTTTTGTAATTTCCTATCTCCAACTTAATCAGCAAATAAATACGCGTGATATTGCAATTTCCATGGCGAACTCATTTTTAGGAGGTCCTACACACCTTCGACTCCCGACTACTGTAATGAGTACTTAAACTACACGCTTATGCGCTGTATTCAGACTGAATAAAGGTGAGTTAGCTTTTGATATCAAGACAGTCAAGATCCCTATTATTGGATTGTCATGCAATATGTGTACATTACAGGAAACAACAAGACCGCTGCTCAGTGGAAAGCCAGGATATCCTTGCTCTAGTGGAGAATCAAGCTACAAGAGAATGTCAAATTGTAAAGTGAAAACGTTCAGACATTTGACAAATGGAACGAGCAACTCTTGCCATTGAATTTGTTAATTTAGACAAGAACATGAGTTATAGTTCGGATTATTGTTGCTTCCGCAATTTTGAATAAAGTAATATGCAACCGGTCTGAGACGCAACAGTATACAGTCTTTTTCTAGTGTATGCTGAGCTTGGGTGTTCACAGTTCGATTTAATCATATAGCATTGGGGAGGGGGGGGAATAGAGGAGGGGCGATTCAATCGATCCCTCTCCCCCTTCAGGGGAATTGCTGAGCAAAGCGCTGCCCAGTCACTCTGTCCATTTTTCTTACTTCAGATGCCTAGTTCTCGTCATCTTTCTCAATCTAAATTTTTCGAAAAAATGTCACCGAAATGAGAGCACAGGTGTGCAGCAAAAAGCCTAGCGATAGTCCGTTCCAGTCTTTACGATTTCCAACTCACTCAACTCCCGCCTATCAGAATTGTATCTCCCGTTGTCCATTAGTCAAGGTTTTTAATTAGGATAGTTGAAATCTAACATGTTATGTTAATGATCGCAGGTCCTAAACACCTCTCATAGTTGCTGGAGCGAATCTACACCGCATCAAGGTCAAAATCAAGTAATGAACATTGTTCGTGGTCAATAGCATGAGTCTATTTCAGAGACTGTAAAACGTATCAAATGGAGAGTGCCTGGGTACAACGTTGACTAAATGTTCAAATACATCGAGAATTAAGTGTGTGTTTAGGTGAGTATTTCTTCCCATAAAACTGATACTCTATTCACAGGACACTCGCTCTGTCTACTTCGAAGTCAAAAAGAACGTGTGAACGCTATATGAGCGAAAGCAGGAGAAACGTTATGAGCCGATCAAGTTCAATGAATTTTGGTCGAAAGTATCAGCACATGATTTTTGTATTGCTAACGCTATATAAAGCTATATGTTCCGAAATGCCACCGTCAATTGTTTAACAAACACAAGGAGACAAATTTTGGGCAAGATCACAAATTAGCCAAACTTAGAATGCTGCAGACCATAACGTTTGTTACTTGTCCCCAGTTTCACTTGAATAAATGCCCCACACTCCCTCATGTTCTCTTCCGTGATTCCACCCCATAACGCATTCCTTCCTCCTTCTCGTTCTCCCTCTTCACCCCCCCCCTACTTCTCCACTCCTGGCCATTCCATTCTTTCTAAGACCCTTGTATCTATATGGCCTCTCATCGTTTACAAGCAAAATATTCTTCCAGGAAGTCCTACATACTGTCTTCATTCGATGTGTAACTAGACTACACGAAAGAAACAAATCTTCACGAAGAAGAATTCCGCATATGGAAATCAATAGTTAAAGAGGTAATTGAATGTAATAATCACGAAACGCAGACTAAATGATTTTCAGAAATACTTTCCATGACATGTGTCGATTACTTTCAAGCCAATATATTGAAAGTTAAGTTGGAATATTTCAATGCCGCTATGTTCTATCTGACAACGGCAGCAACTTCACGCAATGTTCCGCAAAAAGATCAGAAGCGACCAAGCTGGTTCATAGTGGTATGACCTCATAGCCATCGGTTCACGCTTACTAACCATCCTTACAGTATGCGTAGACTACTTATATGCCAGAAAGATGGACTTCGCTCAGAAGTTTCTGCCCAATAGGATGAATTATACAAGAGACAATGGAGACAGTGGGAGTATCAAAACATGTTCTCCAACCTTGAGATGAAAATAAATTTCAATGAATGAAAGATACATGCACGATTCCAACGGCAGACATGATCCAGTAAACATTACTGAATTTTGTGCAGAAGAGCATACCCATTTTGTGTTATCAGATATAAAGTTAGTTATCTCAAAAGTTGTTCTGCCAACGTGCACCATTGTTTCATACAGAAGTGGAAACAGAGCCAATCCACAAATTACACAAATTAGAAGCTTTGAATGCTGCCACCCATTAGGATGACTAATTAGCCCTAGTCCAGCCTCGGCTTCAAGTTCTCTGTTCCCGTTTCGTTCTCCTCCGTGTGCCCACCCCACAACACACTCTCCCATCCTTCTCTTTCTCTCTTTCTCCCACTCTCCTCTCTTCCCCACTGGCCATTCCATTTCATCTCTTTGGCGCACTCGCACACACTCCCTCTCTATCTATTTGTGTCTGTCTGACACCCCGCATCGGCCGCCCGTTTCAATGCAAATGTGCATAGTCATCTTCTCTATTCTTTGTCATTTTATTGCCACAATAATTTCATTGTATATTTTCGCTCCACGCTGTGTTTTTACAATATGCTTTTGCCATTTAGAGCCAAGATTCTTTCAGGAAGTCCTACATACTGCCTCTCTTCATTTAATGTGTACTTAGACTACACAAAGGAAATTGCTGACTATGAAGAATAATTTCGTCTGTCGAAATTCAATAGAAATTCAATATTCGCCAGGTCAGTGAATTCAACATCCAAAAATTCAAAGACCGAATAACTCTCAGATATGTGTTTGTGACATGTGTAGACTCGTTCATGGCCTATGTGGAATGTAAGAAGTGATAACGCCGGTACGTACGATCCGACAATGCCGGTAGCTACTATGAAATATGCATACAAGAACGCTAAATAATCCGCAGTGACAATGCTGGTACGTACAGGTACGACTTGATTGGCATCATAGAACGGTTAACTGGACAATTTTTCAGTATGTGTCGACTACTTCATAGCCAAAAATGGACTTCGCTCAGAAGTTTCTGCCCAAGAAGTGTTGGAGTATCATAAAGCTCCGTTCGGACAATGCGGGTTGTTACATGGTATGTCATCTGTTGCATTACTCCCGTTCTACTAGAGCCGTATTTCAGGAAAGAAGATTGTGGTAATCGACATGTGTGGATTACTTCGTGGCCACACGTTCACCGAACGTGTTCGAACATGGACTTCGGTCAAAAGCAACTGCCCAAATATTTTTTTCATTGGTGATTCATCAAACTAGGAAGCAATGATATCGGATAGGAATTTATTTTGTATATACTCAATTATATTTTGAATAAAGAATATTTTACATAAACGTCTTCAGTTTCCCGAATTGACAGCTGTATAATAACGCAGCCGACTGTATCTTACTAAAAAGTCACAATTTCATCATAACTTGCAAGACTGTTGTCGGAAGAGGCTGATTCACTCATTCAAATGATTTTCGCCATCACGATCTACAAATCACCCATCTAACATCTGGTTCTGGCAATGAGAACAGATGTGGGCTAATTAAATTAACCCCTTAGCCACATTGACCGCCTCTCTCATTTGACCCGCACAAGTGTACACAGCAGTATTGACCACCCCGTCTTTCCTTCCCTCACACTTTAATCTCTCCATCAACAACACTTTCCCGCCCTTGCATCATCTTCTCCCCCTGTTAAAGGGGTAAACGTGACCAATTTCCCGTAAAATCTCACCTTCTATGTATTCCAATAGTCAAACGTTTCCTCATATTTCTTACCCCTCTATTTCGCATTGAAAACAAGCACACTGCCCCCAATTTCATGTTGGACAAAATCGTGTTCAAGGACGCGAACGCGTGTTCAGTCACTGTGCGGTTTCTCTCTTCCTGCCAATTCTATTCAATTGAACATTGGAAAATTTGCCAAACCGAGCGCATTCATGTCGAACAGCCACCGATTCCTGACAACATGCCACATCATACAAATCGATTCATCTCTATTTGGCAACGTCAATGAACATTATCGTAACGCTTGTTTAACCAGACCCGTGCTCTCTGGTTCTCTTATCATTTCAATTTTCTGCATAGTCAGTCATACAGTATACGATCACAGTACTCTTGCGTCTCTTACGATAGTCTCTTGTGCTCATTTGCACTGTTCAACATTGCCATAAACTTCCAATATTCAGGTCCTACACGCCTCACGATCAGCTACGCTGCGTACCTATACTACGCTATTGCGTTCACTAACTATGACGAATTGGACAAAGAAATAGTTAGCAGTGATTCCTTAAAATCAATCACAATAATATTGGATTGTTCAGATGCGAGAGAAGATCACTACAGCACCGATTTGAATTGATGTGGAGGTTTATACAATACATCTGGGAGGTTTGTCACCAGCATCGTCTTGCAACATCTACGTTCAGACAACGCGGGTACATACGATGTGATCTTTTTTTATTATATCCGCCAATTTAGAGTTTTCAGTGCTTCCGCTATGCACTAAGTGACAGACTTCTATAAGGAGGGGTTGATCGGTAACGTTCATGAATAACGTTGTGTGCAGCTGCATCCAGAAGACACCGACTCAATAAAAAAAAGAAGTGGACTTCGCTCAGAAGTTTCTGCCCTAGGAATCTCAGAAATAGCGTAAACATCCATATTGGATACTATTTCTTACATGTAATTGTTGTAAATATGTTATCATGATAAAATCACCTTGTTTTTGTTCAAGTTTCTCGTAGCTATCACCAATGACAAAACAGTTCATTGAATTCCTTCATATCAGATTGGGAGCATAATGCTATTGCCACAGCGAGTAAACAACCCATTCTCTCTTTCCATCTCTTCGCCTCTTACACTTTCGCCACACGCTTGGGACCACCCCCGTTCCTCTCACTTCACTCAATACTACGGAGCCCTACACGCTTCCCCGTTCGACGTGTACCTATATTGCACCAGTCGTCATGCGAAGTTAATGAAGTGAAGATTATCAAGGTTTGAAAATTAAGATGACATTAAGATAAATGAGCCTTTCAAAGAAATAACGTGAGTCTGAATATACGAAAATTTTCAAGACCGCACAAGGCAAAGGTTCACCATTATTAGAGGCAAGTAGAAGCCAACAATTTACAGGTCATCTGAATCTACCCGGAATACTTTGGCAAACGGGGAATGTCCAACACGACAACGCTAGTCCGCACTGGTTATATAATTCTGTCTTGAAAGTAGACCAAAATGCATTTTAGATGGAAAAGGAGGAAGTTTATCATGAGCATGCACCCGAATATATGGGAAAAAGGGCATAACCTAGAAGTGATGAAGGAGCGATAATGCTGGCACTTATCACTAGTAATGGTAAGCATTCAAGTGAGTGGTCACCGCATAAAATCCAATTCAGCATGTTCGTGCGAGAATGTACAAGAAACTAGTACTGAATTTGCGACTCTACGCATACCTAACATACGAGGGCTCGCTTCTTAACTCCCCCGAATTCAAGACGCGTCAGAGGTAAATTGCATAGAAATATCAAGCAAATGACGTACTATTCCAGAAACAAACGCTACGAAGCTTCAGTGTGATGAAACCGACTTCGCCCAACGCATGTTACCCAGAGTGAATAGGAAAAAGAAACGCAGATCCTACAGCATTGCATATTCAAGATTTATTGGAGTGTTTATAATAAATTTCGTTTTGATACTTTTATGCACAGATAAAGAATTTGGTAAAATTTTCATGATCATATTGTCCCGGAGTCGTTGTACTGCTCTCGCAAGCTCTTCAGCTATATCTTCTACTCTACTGACCCCTTCTCTGTCATGGTCAGCAGCAGCTATCGATCTCCTTGCCGTTCTCACACTCTCGCTCTCTCCTCCTCCTCTACTCCCTCCCTTCCAGAACAGACCACCCTATCCGCTATCTCATAGTTCGCATAGGATGACGGTGCCAGCCTCTTCCTGTTCACCCCCCCCCTTATTCATTCGCCTATCATCCCTAGGTCCATCATCCCCCATAGCTTGCTTATCAAGGGATTCGAAATTCGCTCTCATTTTTAAAGTTTTTTTGAATGACATTTCAGAATGCCCTAAACGCATTCGCCTCCCTCGTGTACATACACTACACACACGAGAAGACTACTAATGGAATCACAGACAGAAAGGTCAGTGATCCCTTGTCATAGGTGAAATCTAACGATTGGTTTTTAGATTTTGAAATGTGCAGATCAAGTTGAGACAAGTGAAGTTAATTCCAAAACGGGTCTTCGAGTTCACTAAAAACAACGAACGCCACAATACCACCATTGCGGTTCAACAATAGCCTTGAAGTGATGAAGAAGCGACAATACGGGTTGTTATCACAGGTGAGTGCTCAAATGTGTGATCAAATTAGACAATCCAATTCAGCGAGATCATCGGAGGAGAAGCAAGATCTTCAAGTTGCCGAAGTGAACGCTACCAAGATGCGATGGCTATGGTCGACTATGCCCAGAAGTGGTTACCCTGGAGAAGGAGTGGTCATTCGTAGCGCTAGAAGCCAGTGAAGAGGTAAATTCCATATACAATATTACACATGAATTACGTACTATTCCAGACAAGACGGCTACCTGGCTACAACGGAATTAAACTCCTCGACTTCGCACAAAAGAGGCTGCCCAATGAATGGATGAACGACGCAACGCTTGATGCCAAGTTGAGGTATGCATATCGTCATCAGTACTCGACCAAACGCTTTAGTTTAGAGTCACGCTCAACGGTCCGCCCAGGCACATCATTCTTCGACGCGACGCAGTTAGACAAGATCATGACGCGAATCGACAGGAACATATATACTCAAAACACCGACCTAGAATTGTGATTTTATGAAACATTCCACTGATTGTTTAAAATTTCGTTTAGCATAGAAGTTATGAAGTAATAAAGTGACACCATAAAACATTGATGATCGCGTTGGCCTGGGGTCTTTGCACAGGTGAAAGACAACTAAACATAACGGTGAACTGCATAATTGCGCCATCATTCCCATTGTTTTCATGGCGGATCTGGCCATTTCACCATTACGGCGCAAATATACATGGAGGACTTGTCTTTCACTCCCTTTGCACTGCTCTCGCAAGCTTATCAGCTACATCGATTCGGTCCGTGCACTCTTCTCGCTGTGTACTACTCTGATCTGCTCTGCATTCTCTCATTCATTTCACTTGGTCGCTCAGTTTTCCACGAGGACTCTTCGTGCTCGTCTTCATTTAAACTTTAGCATAGTTCATTAGTAAAAATTGACTGTTTACATTACGAGCATTTTAGGATGCCCTAAATGACACAGTGTACCTAAACTACACACCACTTCTCGAATAATTCAATCAAAAACGAGGTTAGCCACGCTTCGTTCATTGGAGGAAGTTACAGTTCTTTCAGCCATGAAGCTAATCATAATGTTTTGAACCTCCTGAATGGATCCAAACTTTGTGTCACTTTCGAAAAACACAACCATGGACTTGACAGAAGGAAGAATGAAGAAGAAGCAAGCCACTCGATTGAGTGAGTCAAGAAATGTCCCCATCAGACATATAAGAGAAATTCATTTCAGTAGAAAAAAATGGTCCACGACACCATGTATTGCGTTTACATGTGAAGATGGTATTATTACGAGACGTAACAATGAAGCTTCTGCACAAATTTGAAATGAAGCTACACGCCAGAATAAGCGAAGAAATGGTGTAAAGGAACCGAGTTCCAGATGTATGCAGATAAAGAATTTTCCATTAAAAACGCAGTGTGTAAATGACGCAACCTCACTCCCAACAGTCACATGAGAGCAAGAAAGACCTCCGTAAAGACGGTTTATTGTTAGCACTTGGATCCAAATAACGTTCGCACATTCTTATAGAAACCCTTAGAAACCGGAATTGCATGTTTTGTGTTGAGTTGTAGACCACAATTAGACCTTCAGCCATGCATATTAGGTCCCAATACGAGCCCATCAGGGGGGATAGTAATCGCGCAGAAAAAAATTTGAACTGACCGTGCGCCACTCCAGAAGAGGAAGACCCTGGCGGAGGCAGAGTAGGCGGCCGCCCAACCGAGACCCGTGGAGATGAAGCGGATCTGCAATAGAGGAGAGTTCAGAGGAAACGAAAAAGAAGAGAGGAAGGGTAAGATGTCATAGGCTTATACCTATCAACCGCATCCGCTGAGAACGGAATCTGCTAGCGTAATAGTCAGGAATTTCCTTCACCAACCGGCTATAATCCAAACTGTGTTTGAATAAATTTCAGCAATAATAATTCGCAATGCACAAAACCGGCGCTTTCCCGTATCACAGACCAAATTTACCACGTCAAATGTCAAATTACCCAATGTGATCAATGGACTGATCAGTATTGAATTAAAGTCGAAGTGAAGAGTTCAGCGCTCTTCTGATAGTGGCAAATTTGAGAAGAACTTGGTCGCATCTCATTTTTATTGTAAAAAAAACTTGCAATACTCACCTCGCTCTTTCCTGTCATGAAGTACGAGATGATCAGGTACATTCCCACAGCGTCGATCACGTCCGCGCTGCTCTTCAGCAGCTCCTGCACGAAAACTTTTATTACAGTAACCCACGATTGTATTTATTAGCCTACATTAAGCCCGACATTATGACAATTGATCAGTAAAAAATATGTGTCTAGCTCCTGGATCGAAAACATTTATTACAGTAACCCACTATCGATTTTGATTGGCTGCAGCAACACCAGCAGCTGAGAATGAATCAGTGAAAAATTATGTGACTAGCTACCGTAATATAATGCTAATATATATATATATATATATATATATATATATATATATATATATATATATATATATATATATATAATATAAAAAAAAATCTAGAGAGATTAGAAAAAAAAAT
>JACMIF010000815.1:0-12471 GCA_014805445.1 Diplogasteroides magnus
TCCACGTCTCGGGCTGACCTGAACGGCATACACGTCACAAAATTTTAGGGGGGGGGTCTACGTTTCCTGGTTTTTTTATTTTTTACATTCTTATATGAAAGCATTCGATATCCTCGTTATGATGATAGTCTTTCGTATTGAATTCTCATATCCACACAATCTGCGCCCAAATTTACAGCATCAAAATGAGCACGCCCCGCCCACTTCGAGAAATCGCGCACAATTTTTCGCGCTAAACGACAGGAGTGACACCAGCGCAGTGCGCGCTGTGTTCTTTTCACATGCATTTCACTTTTCACATGTTTTTTAGTCGTTCTGCCAGTATTTTGCCCGTTTGAGATTAGTGAGAGCGCACTGCTTTATAAGACAGAGAATAGAATAATACCTCCCGCCTGACCTTCGCGTGTACAATATAGTCACTGTGCGAGGTATAGATAAAGATATTTAAATATTACTGGTGGAAATCTGATGTATCTCTGTGGATTCGCGAGTAAGAATTGCAAAAATAATTCACTTATTTATACGTCTTCGTTCAGAATGGTGGAGACGACGCCGGGTTCTTCTTCCTTAGAACAAGCACAAGAAAAGCTGGAATCCCTCATTCCGAAAGAAGTTTTACAAGTGTTTAAATCGTCATTCTCTTCTTTTGCTAAGGTTCAAGTAAGTAAAAAATTTAAGCTTTATTTTCATTGAAGAGTGCGAAGTGCAGGAAATTCCAATTTGGAATGATTTTAATTGCTGTATGTATTCTCTTATTTGCTGTATTTCGATATATTTCTATGTAGTTTTCTGGTTTGATTGTTCTGGGTGCGTGATATCGCCTTAGTTACGAGAAGCAGATGGGCGGGTTGCTAGTGCTGTCTGTTTCTGTGTATTCCACTCTCCCTCATCGATCTCCTCTCCCCTCCCCTCCTTTTCTTCCCTCCTCTCCTCGAAGTCAGCTTCACTTTGCATTTGCTCCACGAAATGCCTGACAAAAAGAATTTCGACTATTGGGGTAATTACTACTACCAAAGTATGAGAGGAGGCCGACAATCTTGGGCACTCGATCTTGTCCATGGTGCTAATGAAATTCTCCCTTCTTTCCAAGAAATATTTGACAAGGTAGGATTGTTGTTGTTTTGAAACAAATTGCTATCATTTCGCCGACTAGATTAATTCTGATTTTCATGATGCCTTGTAAATATTTTCATTTAGATTATTATCTGAAACAGTTTGTAAATTTACACTATGCGTGAAAATTTCACTAAAGTGCGTTCATGAATGATATTTATATACATTCATTGGCTTATAGTACTTCTCAGTGCCTTTTCAGGAAACGTTCTATGTATTTGCTGTTTGCATCGTCATCGCATCCGTCTTAATGGCTGTATTTCTCTCAAAATGTGTCGGTGTCACAATTCGAGAAAGGGATATCTTTGTGGACCGTGACTGGAGAGATGGAGTCCCTGCCAGTCCATTTACTTTCCCTTGGCAAACGAAGAACGCTGTGAAGAAAACGAATGCAAAAGATGACTGAATTCATTTATTCTTTATTGATACTTTGCGGGTTATCACTTTGTATCATACTCATTCAATACATAAACTCTTTTTTTCTCAATCAAAGTCTTCTTCTGCAAACTGTTACAGGACCGATCTGCATACTATTGTGATGATTGTTGTTTTATTAACAGAAGTGAGAATATGATTTGATTGAGGTTCACGCTGGACTGAAGTTATTGGCCCATGAAGATGTCGTTGTGGAGTCTCCGACGGGATCAGGAAAGACTCTCGCCTTTCTTCTTCCAGCACTTACTATTATGAGAAAACGGCCAAAGGTATGTGTGATAGTGTCTACATGCACTAGAATGAGTTGATTACAGTGGGAATCAGGAGAGATCGGTCTCCTTGTCATTTGCCCTTCTCGTGATTTGGCCATTCAAATCGAGACTGTTGCCCGTCCGTATGCAGATGCTCTTGGATACACATTACATGCTACTATTGGAGGGAAGAAGATTGAGACTGATCTCAAATCCATCCATAAGGGGTATTAATGCAATCATCTTCAGAAAAAGTCTTATTTCGTTGTAGAGTGAATATTCTTGTGGCTACACCCGGAAGATTAGAACGGCTTGTTGAGGGAGATATTAAGGAGGGAAAGCTAAAGAGAATGCTCAAAACCGTTGAGGTGATCATTTATTTGCCAACAGTACTCTTGGTTCACAAGCAGGGAACGAACTTATACCAGTTCAACGTCGAAGCAACTTTTTTTTTTAAAATTAGATTTTAAATACATTATTCTATCATATTATATGTTATTATTATTAAGGTTCTTATCGTGGACGAAGCAGACAAGTTCATTGAAGTTTCGTTTGCTAAAAGGTACCTTAACCTTTGTAAAAAGATACAATGCCAACCTTTGATTTTGTAGTATGAACACAATTCTGGAATGTCTTCCAAAGCAACGCAGAACAGGTCTATTCTCTGCTACACAGGTGTAGTTGTTTTGAAATGGAATATAACGTTTTTGATTTTCTTAAGGCAAAAGACAAACTGGATTTGACTCCGTTTGCACTCCGTTCCCCTTCATACATCAAATTGGCAGACAAGAAAGATACCATTTCCCCGTCATCTCTCTCCGTATTCTATACTCAAGTGAAGGCAGACCTCAAATTAATGACTCTCATTGAATTTCTTCGCAGTGTTGCAGACAAGAAGGTTGGTTGGATGAAATAGATACTGAATGTATTGAGTGTACATTAAGGTTCTCGTCTTCTTTGCCTCTTGTCAATGTGTCCAATACTTTTCTTCTATTCTTCCTCGTATTCTAAGCAAAAGACAAATCAACGCAGTTCATGGGAAGAACAAAAAAGGGCGATTCAGTCAGGTTACTAGCGACTTATTATAGCTTCATTTTTCTTATGTATCTTCATAGGTATAATAACTAGGGAGGGAGATCCAAGCAGAAGTGCACATTTCTGTCATATAATTCCCTTGGAGTGGTTGTCCATCACGTGAGAGAGACAACCGCTCCGAGGAAATGAGACGACAGAAATGTTCACTTATGTTCGGATTAGGGATCGATTATGGAAGTACATTCCTCATTTTACTATCTCTCGCTTTCTCTGTGCACTTCAATTCATTTGTCTTTATTGTCATATGTCGACCGGTCAGAAATGAAACGAGAGAGCGAGAGATAGGAAAATGAGGAATGTACTTCCATAATGCGATCCCTATTCCGTTCCCTAATAATAACTTTAATATATTTTTTGCAGGTAGCAAAATTCCGCAAACCCGGTCCTTCCGTAATGTTGTCAACTGACCTTATGGCACGAGGAATCGATATTGCTGATATTGATTGGGTTGTACATATGGACATCCCTAAGAAGAGCAGGTAGTACTATAGATTATGGATGAAGTGATGTGTACATATCAGTTGGTTGGTTCATCGAGCAGGAAGAGCTGGAAGGAATGGAAGAGAAGGATCGTCTCTTCTTATTCTCACTACAGAACAGGCAGCATATGTTAACTATGTCAAACAACATGAACATGTATTTACATTCTACCTTTTCTATATAATAGAGTATTCGATTTGAGTTGACAATGAAGGAGATGAAAGTGAAGACAGTGACTGAATTGAAGGCAGATATGATGAGAGAGAAGATTGTGACAATGGCTAGTAAGGACAGAGAGGTATGTTGACTTCATATTCCATTGTTATGTTACATTGCAGATACTCGAACATGGTACAGCTGCATATATCTCATGGCTCAAGTCTCAGACTACTCATGATGCATGGATCGTGTGCAAGTTAAAAGGTAACTACAGTATCCTCCCACATTACAGTGTTTTTTTAGAATTGGACTTGGTTGGACACGCGCATGCATTTGGACTGTTGAGACTGCCGAAGACAAAGGAGATTCTAGAAAGAGACACAAGTGCATTCAAGAGGAGTGAAGTGGATACAAGTCTTATTCCATACAAGTTGGTTCTTTCCTACTCTCTCTTTCTCCTATCACATGGCTATATTAGTCATTCTCATGAGAGGAGATAAGAACGATAAGGGTGATCATTTAGAAGCAAAGAGGCCGAAACGAAGAGAAAAGAGTTAAGAGAGAAGAATGGAAGGAAGAGAGAATTGTTCAAAGCAAAGGTATTCAATGTCACAATCATGATACAGTAAATGATTATAGGAAGCGACTGATCCCAGGGCTCAGTTTAAGAAGAAAATGTTGAAAAGGATGGAGAAACAAAAGGAGAAGGATAGTAAAACAAAGGGAACCAAGAGTGTTACTAAGGTTCATCTTGTAAAGAGTATTTTTTTATCTTACGTTCAAATGTTTAGAAAAAATCAGAGAATGAAGATGTGGAAATGAGAAGCGAGTCTGCAGTGAAGAGAAAGAAGGACTTATCTTCTGGAGTGAATATGAAGAAAAAGAGAGTTGATACAATGGAGGAGTGATTGTATTCCAACTTGACTATTGCATCTTTTGTTATTTTGTTGTTATGCAAAGTTGTTGATTTGTCTGTCTGTTTAGTTTGTTGTCTGGCAAATGAAGTTTCATGTGGAATGGTTCATACACGACACTCTTTTGGTTCACAACCAACAGTCCAGTTATCTCTTTCATTTCACTCTTTCATCACCCTTTTCCTTGTATGAACACGCGTCTTCCACAGCCGTCAACAGGGTTATTAGGAAAATGCAGAATACGGCACACGATCGTTTGCCTCATGAAACTTGTTTCTCCCGTAAGGAGAAGAGATGGGTGGGTTGTACACGTGTAAGACTGGCGCTTCATTACCTCATCCTTTTCATATCGCCCATTTCTTGTCTACTATATTCACTTGTTCATTTTCTTTTGACATTATTGAATGCATGATCATGTGGACAGTACATGTATTCTCTATTGCCTTACAAGTATTCGTTGTTGAGATCTGGTTTTGAATGTAATCGATGAGTGGTCTCTGTTGAGTTTCTTTCTTTCCATACCCTTCCCTTAACCTTGTTCATTTAGTGACTGACATTGTCTTGTCTCGTTGTTCATTTCTTCCAATTGGGTCGTCCATTCACTTTCATTCTTCCTTCTCTGTTCCCCCTCTGGATCGATCGTATTCATTCACTCCGCACTATCCAGCTAGATCATTTGTCTTATCCAACATCTCATCTCTTAAACCACTTTTACTAATCATTCTTCCAACCATGCTTTATGTCTCTTAATCTACTCTATTAATGTAAATGTACTGTGTTGAGTGATCCTTTGGTGTGGTTTCCATGCCCGAAAGGAAACAGGGAAATGAACACCCTTGCACTCTTTCTCTTCACTCTATTATTGACATTGTCTGATGCTCATGAGGTTAGTTGTCTGTGAATCCCTTTGATATCTCAGTCTTCTCAGTGGCCTGAGTTCGAGACATCGAATGATGCTGTTGTACACACTGCATTTGTACAGACAGGGGATGAACTGCACTACTTCAGTGAGACAACTCAAAAGGAGAAGGATTTATTCAGTGGAGGGACTGAATCGAAGTAACGAGAGACATTGACACAATGACGAATCATTCATTCCAGATTAGACACTATAGCTGTTAATGATGCAAACGTTAAGAAGTCTCTACAAATAACTCCATCAACTCTTGATTTTGGGGCAACGTGAGTGATAATTGTTGTGTTTACTCTTTGACTGTTGATTCAGATCAATTGGTGAAGCTTCTGTTGGTGTATTGAAGATATGTAATGGAGATAAGAATGGAATAAGATTGGATGGAATTCTTGGAAATTCTTTATTCCTTCATTCTTCATTCCTCAAGACTAATCTACTCAAGTCAATTCATTCCCATCTTATCATTCATATTGTCCTCTCTACAGATCTTCTGACTGTACAGATGTGACACTCGCATTTCTTGCCCATCAACCAGGTGCCCGTAAGGGTCCATTCCTAGTACATACTTCAGATGGAGTGTACTCTATTGAGGTAAGTGAAGAATGAATGACAATGAATATACGATACATTACAGACAGGAGGAGTTGCCAATTCGAATATATTTCGTGTTCATCCATTCATGGGGGCCAAAATTCCTGTAAATGGTCTGTCTATCTTTTAGAACCACTTGTATTGAATGAATGATACAGGAACAATGACTCGTCAATTGACCATCCACAATCCTTTTCCATTCGATCTTCGTATTAGTGATATTGCTTCAACTGGGGGAGGACTCTTTGTTCAACTTCCTCATGGACTGGATCCTTCTACCAACTCTCCTGGTGCTCTCTGGGTACTGTAGATGGTGATAGTTGAATGGTGAATGATGTTGTTGCAGGACATTCATCCATTCGAGTCAAAACACATTGCGAACCTGGTTATTGTGGGAAAGGAAGAATTGAATACGACTGCATTTGCAGTTATAAGGTCAGTGTGAGAGAGAGGAGAAGATGAATGTCTGTTATAGGATGGAATTGATGAAAGAGGAGGGCCCACAACAATTGAAGCCTTTTTACTTTGGAATGCCTTTTGAGGTTGGTAAATATACATATTTGAATGTTAATGAATGATTGTTGAAAAGGTTTCATCTGCACACGGAATCTATACTGACAAGGATATTCTTGATTTTGGTATTCTCAAGTTTGGAGAAAGAAGTGAACCTCAAGTCTTCTCTGCATATTCCACTTTGGGGAAATACAAGGAATTGGAGGCGAGTCTTTCCTTTCCCTTCCGTCATTCATTGTGTGGATACTGTAGATGAAGAGAGTAATGATGGATCCAGAAGAGACAGCAGCTGTCTATTTGGAATATGCAAGTCATCCTCCAATTGTACTTCATTCTCCTCGTGTTAGTGTACCAGGTATGAATAGTCACTCATTTGATATTTCTCCATTCCTTCAGGTTCATCCACTCCAATTGTCAAAGTACAGATTGACTCTTCATGGTTTCCCATTTCTCACACTAAAGCTTCATTCGAGAGATACAATGGAAGGTAAGTCAACTACAGTATACACAGAATGTATTGATTCTCTTGAGAATCACAGCAGTTGGCAAGAATGGAATGAATGTATCAGTGGCGTATACGGTAGGAGTGTACACTGGGTCAGTCTTCCCTCTTCCTCTCTTCTCATTGATCCCTTTAGTTCCCTTTTCCTTGAGGGAGATGATGGTTGTCTTCATTCTGCCCTTGCTGCCAATTCTCGTCGTTCTATTCGTATTCGATCTAAGATGCCCTTTCCTGTTGCAATCTACAATATTTCCCTTCCAGTGGAGGCCACTAATCATTTCACTGTCAGTTCATTCTCCTTTCCATTCCATTCCCTCTCATTCAGCTTCGTCTCTTTTCTCGTCTTGTTGAATTGTCTCCAGGAGAAGTAGCTCCTGTATTCCTTCTCAAATACAATAGAAAGGCCCCGAAGGGATTCACTTCTCATGTAATTGTTCACACTAACATCACCACATTTCATTTGCCCATTCATGTTTTTGATGGCAAAGTAGAGGTGAGAATGAAAAGACAAAGAAGAGAAGATGAATATATTGTTCAGATCAATTTGCATTCTCCTCAACAAACTTCATTCGATTTTGGAGTCATTGAGAGAAACGATTCACGAACCATTCGAGTATCTTCTTTCCCTTACAATCCATCATTATCAATTGTCTTTCAGTTCGAAGTCCGTAATCCAAATCCATCATCTGTTTCTCTTTTGAATCTTCGCCTTCCTTATCCTGAAGTCACTCGTCTTTTCTTTGTCGCAAATTATCCCATCACGAAGGAAAACAGGGATTTAGTGTACAGTAGGAATGAAGATAGGAAGGAAATTCGGATGGGGGTTAGTACATTTTCATTCTTTTCTTTACAATAATAAAATTCCAGATGGATTTATCCATTCCTCCTCGTTCTAAAACGTTTTTTGATCTTTTTCTCCGTGTCAAAGGAAATCAGGAAATGCTTGGAGATTTTGTACTGCAAACTGATTACGAGACAAGACTCTTTCCCATTTTATATGAGGTGAGAATGTGTCAAGTAACAGAATGAATGTCCTCTACCAGATATCGAAAGGTCGTCTACTTGCCATTCCATCAACTCTTCGATTCGGTCCATCCCATCCAGGAAAAGTATCCTATCGTACTCTTCAGGTATGTTGTATTGATTGATTTCATTGATGTTATGACTTGATTCAGTTGTTCAATTCGTTCGATGAAGACATGATTGTGACTGATATGCGTACACCAAATGGTGAATCTCTTGTTCACTTGGAGGGTCTTCCACTTCCACCAGGATCTGCTCCTCTACTCAGATCAGGAAGATTCACAAATCTGGTCAGTACCCCCCCCCTCCCTCTACTCTTCCATTCATTCCTTTGTAGGGTCGAGTTGTAATGAAACCTCCTCTTGATTGTTCCCATGACTATTGTTATCTCGGTCTCAAACTGCCCACTCCAGGTATCCCTCCCCTCTCTTCCCCTCATTGGATATGTTTCAGCTTCTCTTCCATCTAATCTGGGTGAGGCATCACTCTCAGATGGTCAATGGTTCACTCATGGACTCACTCTTCCTACCAATCTCGCAGATATTGATGCATATTTGTATAGGAAGGCCAGGGGAAAATTGGATCAATTGGTGGAGAAGGGGAGGACTTTAGTCAATACAAGTATTGTATTGCACACAACAAAGGCCAAACATATGCATGTAAGGATTGTCATTTGAGTCCTTTGCCATTCTTTTTCCTTTCAGATACCAGTAACAACAGAACTCGTATGGCCTCGTCTCCTAACACGAACATCCATTCACTTTCCATTGACTGCAGTTGGTAACTTCACTGTGAGTCTCATTCTCTTTCCTTCTCTTCATTCCTCTTTTAGATTGTTAATCTGACATTGGCCAATCCAACAAGTGAACCAATTGTAGTTCAACTCATTCCACTTGTTATCTATCCTGATGCAGAAGCATTGGTTGATTCATTCAGGTAGAAGGGAATGAGTGAATTGAAGGGAAAGAGTCATTACAGACAACATCTTGCGAGTCCATTGACTGATCATGTGGAAATGAATGAGACACTCATGTTCTCACTTAGAGATACTGAATTGTTTACACTTCGACCAGAGAGTCCTATTCCTCAATTGAGAGAAGAATTAGAGAAAGCATTGGGAATGTCTGTACCAAGGTTACAATTGACACTTTGACTATCAATGAAACAATCACATTCAGATTCACTCTTTCTGCAATTCTACAACCACACATGAAAATGCGCATTCGATTAGGATTCCTTCCTAGTGACTACACTCTCAAGAGCTCACTACTCATCATTAGGTATACTGTAGCCACTGAAGTCTCTGAAAGACTTCTCTTCAGGAACAATCTTACAATGATAGAACCAGTGGTGATATACGGTAAAGGAGCTCGTATTGGAGTGGAAGTAGAAGGAGTTGCTGCACGAGGAAGGAAACCTCTTCTATTCGAGATACGGCATGATCATTTAGATGATTGTGATAATCCAAAACGTGAGTCCTCTTCTCTTCCACTTACAGTATCCCTAGCTCCCGTCTGGATCTCTTACAGTATCTCTCAGGTCTCCTTCATCGTCTAGTAACTACTCTGACAGTTCGTCGTCCTTTTCTAGTTGTGAATACGGGAGAAGTGAGATTGTCTTCTCTGTCCATCACGATTATCTTTCCTTTGAGGTTCCTTTCACAGTAGTCAATATGAGTATCAACAATATGCCATGTGAGAATCGTGGATTCAAGATTCTCAATTGTTTCCCTTTTCGTCTACAACCAAATGAGAGTTATTCATTGGATGTTGCGTATGTTTCTTCTTTCTTCTTCTCTTCATTTCCTTTTCTTTAGATATACTCCTGATTTCCTTTCCTCTACAAATGAAGCAGATCTTCAATTGTACATGCACATGAATGGATCTGCATGGATGTTCCCTCTGGCTGCTACAGTACCCAGTGATGTCAGTTATCTCTTCCTCTACAGTATTCCCATTGTCTATTCAGATGCTCTCTCGTTGTCATGCAGCCCTTCCTCGTCCACCATTTGAACATGTCATGTACTACTGTTGTTGTATGGCTCTTGTGTGAGTGCGCCTTCCCCTTTCATTCATTCTTCTCTTCTTCTCTTCAGTTTCTGTCTCATATGCATCTTAGCCTGTTCATATCTGGAAGGAGATCGTGCAGTCATTTGTGCAATCAGAAGTCATTATGCATCAGCCACTACAGTATTCGATCTCAATGCCCCTACTGTAGAAGGACAATGGACTATTGGTGAGTGGAGAGAAGAATATCGATTAGAGTATCCATTACAGTATGGCCTCCTTCTCCTCCAACTGAACTAAGGGCTGAAATGGATGCCCCTTTGCATACGAAGATGTTGTACCAGGTACGGTAGTCACTGATTGATTCACTTTGGATTGATATCAGGCAGCGAATTGTGTGTTGTGGTTGGTACACCATGTGTGGAAGTTGAGTTTGATGTGGAGAAAGGAGACAAGGGGAGAAGAAAGGGGAAGGGGAAGGACAAGAAAGGCAAAGAAGAAGAACTCACACGCAAATATACAAATGGAACAGAGAAGGTGGGAGAATGAATGGAGAATAGAGAAGAGAAAAGGTTACAGAGAGGAAGAGAGACTACAGTATACAGAGAGGAAAATGGATGGAGAAGAAGGAAAAGGAAGGAAATCAAGGGATTATGTAGAAGAAAGAGAAGATGTAATGGATGATGTCAATGGAAAGAATGAAGACGAGGGGGAAATGGATGTTGTCATTAATACAGTAACCCTGAGGACAGATGAAAAGGAAGAGGAAAGTAGTCATGGTGAGTGAAGGAAGGAATACGGTAGTGGAAAGAGAATTCATTCAGTCTCCACACATGAAGATGAAAGGAGAACAAAGAAGAACAAGAAGAAATCTGGAAAGAGTGAAGCTGAAGAAGATAAAAGAGAAAAGGAAGAGAAGAGAAAGGAAAAAGAGAAGATGGAAGAGGAAAGGAAGAAAAAAGAAAAGGAAAGAAGAAAGCGAGAAGAAGAAGAGAGAATGAGAAAGGCTGAAGAGGAAAAGAAGAAAAGAAAGGAAGAAATGAGGAAGAAGAAAGAGAAGGAGAATGAAAAGAGAATGGAACGAGAGAACGAGGAAAAGATGAATGAGAAGAAGGAAGATGAGGAAGATGTAAGGACAAATGAGGTGGGAGAATGATATATATGTACCACATTATGTCGATTCTTAGTCTCTTCTCTCGAATGGTCATAATGAATGGGTAGAGGATTCAACAATTGCACCAAAGACAAATGGAGTATTGACATCAAAGATAAGTGTGAGTATCATTTGACCCATTGCACTACAGTACTCTTCTCCCTATAGACTCGTTCATTGGAATCATTCTCCCGTCCTCCATCTTCTACAGAAGAAAGAGTATCAACTGACAGTGAGAGTCCTGAATGGGATGACGTTGTGACGGGTGGTTAGGGAATGACTTAGAGTAGGAAGAGAGATGGAGTCATTGAGGGACGAATGGAGATGAGGAGATGAGTGCTATTGTTGATGAAACAGCCAAGTTGAAATGGAGTAGGGAGAGTTCAGTGGTGAGGAGAGAGAATGACAATGAATGAAGGAAGAAGATTAAGGAGAGGAATCAAGCAAATGAATCTGGAGGAATCTCAGCTATTGGAAGTGAAAAGAAGAGAAGAGAAGAAGAACAACAAAGAGCACGTGATAGGGAACAATTAGGACTTGAATTGATGAAAGGAGATTGGCTACCACAGATGCATCTACCGGAATTGGATGTACTTACACCGGTAGGAATGAATGAATGATGAGAGAATCTCTCTATTATAGCAATGGTCACAATGGCCTACTCTTCCTCCTTCATCAACATTATCTCCTGGTCCACCTCCAGGATTAGAAGAATCATCCATTCCTCCTCTATTCCCTTCTCTTCCTCTTACTCCTACTCCCTTCAGTTCTCTCTTCTCTGGTGAACACTTTGCTCCTTGGGGAGAACCAGGAACATCTACTGGATGGGAACCCATTCTAGGCCACGCCCCTCCTCCTAGCAAGCCAAAGAAGGAATAACACTATCCTCAGTATCTCATTAGTTGTATTATCAATTGTTTTCTCTACATGCCTTCAAGTGTCCCGGTATGAATGATCTTATCTGAATCGAAGCTCAATTCCTGTTACATTTTGACTTGTTATGACATTGTTGATGGTAGTGAGTAGCTGAGTGGCAGGCCCTTTGAGGGTCAACTGCGTAGCAGCCCATTCCTGCCTCACATTGTCCCCTGTTCGAGCAGAGCTCTTGAAGCGAAGAAATAAAGAAATGAGCTCTCTTTGCAGTCTCTTGAGTCGACGGGGATATTGGAGAATGGTGAGTACTGTAGATGGAAAGGGAAGGGGAGTCTGCACCTCCTCTCTCGGGGGCCCCCGGCGCCGAGGACGGCAAGAGGGGGGTGTGTGGGGGGGTGGGGGGGGGGGGGGGGGGGGCGGGGCGAGGGGGGTGGGGGGGTGGGCTGGTGG
>JACMIF010000815.1:12481-27833 GCA_014805445.1 Diplogasteroides magnus
CCGTGCGCCTTGGTGATTGTGCGTCTACTTACTTGCAACTCGATGGGGTCGCGCTCCACCCCCCTCCTCCCCCCCCCCCCCCCAATAAGTCTCCTTCTCCTCTTTCTCGTGTGTCCTCACATGTATCTCAATTGACATCTCCTCTATGCACTCAATCTTGTTAATAATGCAGGTGAATTGTCCCTTTCTCTCTCTTTTCATTCCACGTGGACATCAATATTCGTTCTCTTCTCTCTCCTCTCTCCTCTCTTCTCTTCTGATTCCATATTCCCCAATCGGGGTTTCCCTCTCTTCTCTTCACTGTTCCACTCAATATGCCCATCCTTGCACTCTTCCTTATCTCATTTCATTCCTAACAAAGTCCTCTCTCTACCTTCAAATGAGTCTTCCCTTTCTCTCCATTGATCCTTTCCTCCCTTTTGTATCCCCTTGTGTACATCCCTTCCATCTTCTTTCCCTTGCAGAGTGAATGAGGGTTGGAGTAGTTCGAGTATGGGAAGATGCAGATTATCTACGGGTCAAGAAACTATGTGAGTCTGATAGTGGATGGATAGAGGTGAGAGATTGTGTAATGAGAGAGAGACAGAGAAAGAGAGATATTGAGGTATACAAGAAGGGAAGTAAAAGAATCTTCATTCAATCAGTAGGTACAACTTCAGTTCAGATGATAAAGGTTCATGTATTGGTTATTTGTCTTATGTTCCCTTCTAGGCTCATGTTGCATGGAATGACATCACAGCAGATGTACTATTTGATACTCTTCATGATTCAGACTATCGATCCAAATGGGACAAGTACATGATGTCAGTTCTTCTCTTCTCTTCTCTATTCAATTCCATCTCAGAACATCCAAAGACATTGGTTTCATCAATCCAAACAATGACATCTGTTACTATTCAATCAAGTGAATCTATTCTTCTTTCTCTATTCATTCTTCTATTCAAGAGCAGTTTCACCCATTCGACCACGAGATTTTGTATTGCAAAGATCTTGGTTGGATACTGGAAATGAGAAGTTGTTGTGTTCACATTCTGTTTGTCATGAGGTTTGATTCTTCACACTCAATTTCCCTTCAATTCTCCTTTTCAGGACTTTCCTCCAATTAACGGAAACATTCGAGGAACAACTTTTGTGTCTGGATACTACATAAGGAGTGCCCCTAAGGGATGCATTCTCACATTTGTGTCCCATACTGATCCTGGAGGTAGGCTAAGTGAAGAGAATGAAGAGGAATCAATGATTGAGGGAAGGTTCCGACTTGGTTGGTCAATCGAGTCAGCAAGACAATGGCACCAAAGGTCGTCAATCAACAAATCTTCTCTAATGGGAATCACTTTTGAGGCAATGGACAAGTTATACAAGGCAGCACTACAGTATCCAGAATGGAAGAGGAAAACGAGTCCGAATTGGAAGCCATGGTTGAATCCTGACCAGATTGTTAGTCTTACTGTAGTCATTATAAAGGATGGAGTATAGATGGATCTACCACGAATTGATATGAAGAAGTGCGAACCACGGGAATATGAACCATTAGAAGTGGATGAAAGTCAAACGGAAGAAGAACAAAAGGCTGAAGACAGTGATTGAAGGATGGACAATGAGACATTTACCATATCTAACCATTCGGGCATAATCAGTTATACTTGATGTACTATTGTGATATGAGAAACGGAGTGACTGGATAGGAGCTTTATTCCTGTGATAAAATAAGATTAACAGGATCAGTTGATAAGAATGATGAACAAGAAGAAGCATCGAGAGTGAGAATATTCTGTAGAAGGGAAAGAATGGAATGAGCCTGAAAGGGAATGTGAAGGGAAGAAAAAGGGAAAGGGACTCACTCTGTCAATTGAAGTGAAGTGGAGACAATGACGATACAACCAGAACTTATAGATTGGAAGGAGAGGAAGGGCAAATGAAAGGGAGCAATTGGTATTACCTGAGTATGAATGGAGAATGAGGATGACAATACTCACTTAGATTACACATAATGATACAAATAGACAAACGAAGTTCTTCATTATCCATTGGAAAAGATTGAAGTGGATGAGGGAGAATAAGACGAGATCTTAGAAGGATAAAGAGTAGTCATGACTGATACATACCGTATCTCTTCATTCGTCTCTGCTGCAAGAAACAAAAGAAAAAAGTAATGACAAGATTCCTTGAGAATTTGTTGTTTGCATTCCTGAGAAAGGAAAATGATCAACGATGAAGAATTGACTGATGAAAGAGAATTGAAGAAGATGGAATCAACTGAAAATGGACATTGATATGATGGAATGAATAAAAGGGACAATTGTCTCTATTGGGGGTCTTTCTCCTTGGTCCTCGTTCAATTTGTACTGCTTAATGAGTATTGACATAGATTGAATGATATGGAATACCCACCATCAGGTCTCATTCCAAGTCTGAAACATTTGTCCAATCTACATGAGGGGCACCAATTACGACGAGACTTGTCAACAATACATGCATTGGATGAAGCTGAAATGGAAGAGGAGGGAAGGGAAGAAGACACTCACCTATACACTTGTATTGCATCTGTCGACGGATACTGTAAGGGATACTGTAGAACGGAAAGAGAGTGAATGACCTTCTCTTGAAGAAACAACTACATCCATCACATGTCCATTGTCCATAGTGTCTACCATAACTTCTATCACCACAGACAGCACAAATAGTATGAGATGAGGATGGTCGACCTGTCAATAGAGATAGAAGAGGATAAGGGAAGGACACCCACCCATTCACAATCTCAACCCTTGTGTCTACTTCCAATTACATTGATATCTGACTCCACAATCATTCTCCATTCAAACCAAGGCTGCAAACAATCCCTGTCTCAGAGGCAAATATCGCAATTCCACCACAAAGACAAAGACAAACACTACTATTACTTTATCCAACTTATTCATTATCAAATGTACAAGAGTAACGGGAATACGGTAGAAGTACACAACGGAATAGAGAACAACACGATTAGAATATATCCCGTATGGAGTAACTACGGGAGAATAAGTATACAAGAGAATGGAATCAATCGAGATCAGGGATATGGTCAGACTTGGAAGTGGAATGAGTCTTGGATGATTGACCCATTGGACACTCTGTCTGTAAGAGTACTTATAAGGATATTGATTGATTCAATACCGTACCTCTTCCTTCTTCCGTCCACATGCTTCATCCTGACATGCAGTGTCTTCACAATGTCCACCATCTGCTCCTCCAAACATTCCTTGCATCTTCGTGAATACTTTCATAATCTTTTCATCTCCCATGTATTTCATGAGTGCAGATGGATTCTGCATTATCTCCATCACAGCCTCCATCACCTACAATCTCTCCTATCTTCTCATTCACTTCATTCCCTTCCTCACCTTCGGATCCTTAACAGCTTCCTTCATTTCAGGATCACTAAACATCTGTCCGAACATAGCTCCAAGTCCTCCCATTCCATGTTCTTCTCCTTCTTCCTGTAACAATTCTTCATTCCCCTTCCCCTTTCCATTCCCTTACCATCTTCTCATCAGTCTCAGTCCTTGCCTTAGCATTAGCCTCTTGTGCCTTTCTCATCCTTTCTCTTCTCTCATTCAGTTCCTTCTCTTCCTTCTTCCTTTCCAATAGTCTTTCATATTCCTTCACCTTCTTTGCCTGTAATCATCATCATTGTCTCTCTTTCCTCTTCTCTTCCCATATCTTCTTCAGTGCTTCTCTTCTTTCTTTCTAGTACACAACATTGCCCCGCCTTAAGATGAGAGAGTGGCAAGGATAAGAGTGAGGAAAGTCAAGGCAGACATCATCCCCGTTCATCCACCCCATCACAAGGACTATGTGTAACGATCGACCATGACCATCATCCCTTATTACAGTATCCTTATTTTGTCTTCCTTCCCTTTCATCCATGGTGATCCCTCAGGTTAGATCAGTCTTCTCTAATCCTTCTTATCTCAATCATCATTATAGCCTCGTTGTTGAGTGTCATTCATCATGGAAGTCCCCTTACCTATCCTTCCCATCCCCTCATCCTCCCTATTCAAGACTATTGGAGGATCAATCTCTCAAGTGAGTCTTGTGTCGTCATCAATCGATTGATATTCCCTCTTCGTGTCTCAATGCCATATGTCATTCTTTCGCCTTCATCCTTCTATCCCCTCATGCAAACAGTCTCTTTCATCAATGTCCTCTCATCTGACGACACACTCAATATTTGATGGGATGTGTAAAGTAGGGGGGATGAGGATGGAAGGTGTTCCACAAGGGGAAACTACATTCAATGCTTGAGATGGGAATGGAACAACACTACTTATACAAAGAGACCAACGACTATCCTTCAATCAACAGAATCAACTGCTAAACATCCTTACAACACTACAACATCAATCATTTGTCATTGTGGATACAGGTCAGTCTCCCCCCCCCCTCCCTCCCCCTTCATTCATTCCATTCAGATGAAGTATCCCTTGAACCATCATCATTCCTCTCCCTCCTCTCTATTCCCTGTCAACGAGGTCTCCTTCCCTCATCCATCCCCCATACAGTCTTTGTATGTCGATCACTTCAAGGAACACTCAATCATATTCAATATCAACATCATCATCCTCAACTATTTCTCCCTACTATCTTTGCATCTGCAAAGAGTACAAATAGGAAGGCCAAGAAGGAGGAATCAGAAGTGGATGAAGAAGAAGAGGAGAGGGGAAGAAACAGACTGTCATGCAAGTACAGAAAGTCATGTTATGAGAGTGGAAAGATACCAGAGAAGTTACATCCCGATCAACCAATCAATCAACCACAACAACAACAACATGAAGATGAAGAGAATCAGAATGGATTGAATCACAAGAAGAAACTACGATGCAAGTACAGAAACAGTTGCTATGAAAGTGGACAACTACCAGAACAACTCAACCCTCCATCCAAGATGACAACTAAGGAACAAGATAATGAAGATGAGAAGGAAGAGAAGACAGAAGATGAAAGAGACTCCAAACTGAAGTGCAAGTATAGAAAGAGATGCTATGTGGAGAAGGGAATGATGGATGAAGAACAAGTGAAGAAAGAGAAGGAAGAACAAGAGAATAGACCGCGAAAGAAGACAATCAAGGAGATTGCACAGAGAGCACTTAATAAGGCACAAGTACAAGAGGAAAGGGCCAAGGAGGAGTACAGACCATCTACTGCAACTATTGCACAACAGACAATGGCTGAGAATGAAGAGAAACTGTCAAAGAAGTTGGAATGCAAGTATAGAAAGAGTTGTTATGACAATGGACAAAAACCACACATTGAACCTTCATTCAACTTTGATTTCATTCCATCTCTCACATCATTTTCATCACAAGAGGATGGACAGGAAGATGTTTCATTTGATGAAATGAATGAACAATCAAAGAAGTTCCATTGCCGATACAGAAGATCGTGTTATGACAATGGAATTCGACCCCCTACAGAAGACTATCAACCACTATCCATTATTCAATCACTTCATATACCAACAATTGAAACTATTCATCAATCTCCTCAACTTCAATGCAAATACAGGAAGAGTTGTTACGAGACAGGAGATGTTGCAGACATTGAACCACTTTGGATTCCTTCCTTCTCACTATGGTCTCTGACTCAAGACAAGACAAATGTACAGATGAAGGCAGATACTGACACAGTTCGCAACTTCTGCAAGTACAGAAAGAGTTGCTATGGAAGTATTGCAGAGGCAGAGGAGAGTAGAGACAAAGTGAATGAGATCAAGGAACAAAGAATACAAGAGAAGAGAAGAATGGAGAAGGAGAAGAGACAGAGGAGGAATAGGAAGGACAAGATGGAGAAGGAAACAAGGAAGGAGAAGAAGGAAAGAGAGGAGAAGGAAACAAGGAAGGAGAAGAAGGAAAGAGGAGAGGAGGAAACAAGGAAGGAGAAGAAGGAAAGAGGAGAGGAGGAAAGAGGACAAGAACAAGTGAAAGACATCAATGTACAAGAGACTAAGAAGAGACAAAAGGAAAGGAATGAAGAAAAGAAGAAAGAGGAGGAGGAACAACAAGATGACAAAGGAGAACAAGAAGAAGTGAAAGAAGAACAGAATAAGGAAAAGAAGAAGAGAAAGAATGTCAAGAAACAAATGAAGATTACAGTGCCTGTTCCTGAAGAAAAAGAGGAAAAGGAAGACGAGGAAGAAAAAGAGGAGAGAATAGAGAAGGATGAAGAAGATGAAGAAGAAAAAGAGGAGAAAGGAAAGGAGGAGAAAATAGAGAACAAGGATGAAGGAGAAGAAGAAATCGTTGAGAAGGTTCACGTCAAGATTGATGAGAAGGAAAGGACGAAGGGAGGAGAAGAGAAGAAACATATCAAAGGATCCAAGAAGTACATTCAACTTCCAAAAGAGGATACAAAAGAATTCTGCAAGTATCGAAAGTCGTGTTATGAGAGTGGAGAACCTCCAGTGATCAAGAAGAGTTCTACCTCACTATTTGAAACACTTTTTGAAATGGCAGAAAAGGAATATGCACAAGGTGAAGATGAAGAAGAATCTGATGATCATCTATCAGTCAGGAAGAAACTACGATGCAAATACAGAAAGAGTTGTTATGAGACAGGATTAATACCAGAAGTACTCAATCCATCTCATCACATCTCATCCCATACACAATCAACTGAGGAATCATCCCCTTCATCCGCCTCTGATCCCCGTCTCACATGCAAATACAGGAAAAGCTGCTATCTAAGTGGAAAAGTACCAGAGAACCTTCATCCAGAGATGGTAATGCGTGAGGAAAAGGAAGTAAAGATTGTAGTGGATCCACGACTACAATGCAAGTACAGAAAGAGCTGTTATCAAGATGAGAAGGTAAGAGAAGGAATGGAAGAGGAATGATGGAATGAACATTCAGATGGAGGATCAAGAGAAGGAACAAGTGAAACAACAACAACACAACAAGTAAGGACAAAAGAGATACAAGTAAACAACTAATACTCTCATCATTCAGGAGACATAAGGGAAAAGAAGAGGAGAAGGATGATCAAGATAAAGAGGAGAAGGATGATGAAGATAAAGAGGAGAAGCAAGTCAAGGTAGATGATTATGATCAACTCATACAACGAATTATACTCAGAGAAAGAAGCATGTCAAGAAAGAAGAGCCAAAGGAAGTTGAAAAGATGATTGGAGTTGAACAGAAGAAGAGAAGTATTCACAAGGTTAGTTATTACTGTATCATCACAAATAGTTAACAATGCAGAAGAAGGAAGAGGCACAAAAGAAAGAAGAGAGGAACAAGGAAATACTTACTCCACTCCATGGTCATGAGAAGAAGAAAGAGTTCAAGTGACTATTTCTATTCATCATCCATAATCTCAATTCATCTTTCAGTATATCTTTGTCTGTAGAGCAGAAACTCGATTGCAAGTATCGTACATCATGTTATGAGGATCATCCCCCAGTTGTCAAACAACATCCTCTTACATCATCGTCAGTCATTCCCTCCTATTCTCTCATACTCTATTCTTACAGTACTCCCTCATCTGCCCCTGTCCGATGTCACAAGTATCTTCTCTCATGTAGGACTCAATTGGGACTCCCACCAAAAGAGAAAGTTCCCATTGGACCAAGTGGACGAAAACTATGTAGAAAGATCAAGGAATAGACACTAATTCATCTATTCCTTTCCCTATTCGATAACATCTTTCTTATCCTTTCTAGGTTTCTATCAGTAGAACATTGCATACCGGTGACATGAATCACGAGCCTGCATCTACTATTTTCCTTGTTTCCTCATCAATTACGGCTTTTTTGAGTGGTGTGTACAGAACATTGCGATATGTCGAATAAAGTCATTCGCTCTGTCATCCCCTTGCGTACTCACATTTCCTTCCACTTCCTTGAGCCATTCATTCGCACTTTCATCGTAGTCCAGTTTGCATGCCATAGCAAGATCAGTATGGGCCTTGACCCAGTGTCCGAGTAGTCTCAAGTACAACTCTTCTCTCTTGTCATTCCATCTATTCCCACCTGTGAGCCCTTCCACGGAACTTGTATGCAATGGCACTGTCAGCATTCAATTCGATTGCCTTGTCACAATCTCTGATGGCAGCAAGAGGACGATTCAACTTGATCAGTATTCTTAAGGAGAAAGGAGTATAAGGGAATGAAGAGGGGGATCACTCACTGAGCTCTCTTTGCATAGAGTGCAGCTGCAGTAGGATTGGACTGAATAGCATTTGTGAAGTGAGTGAGGGCTCCATCTAGATTTCCATGTGAGAGTGCACTTTGAGCTGCTTCTCTTTCATTCGAAGCCTTTTGCATGTCATCATCCGATGGCTATAATCATTGAGTATTAGACATTGATCGATTTCATAGATACCTCCTTGTGTGAGTCTCCCATTGGTGGAGGATCCTCCTTCTCTCCCCCAATCACTCCACTTTCATCCAATTCCGGTGCAGGTATCGCTTCCTCTTCTTCCTCCTCAACTACTTTCTCTTCTGTTTCCATCTTCTCTTCAGTAGGAGGAGGTGCAGTCTTCTTCTCACTCAGTGGGGGGATACTTCCACCAAAGCTCAACAACAATCATAACTTCATTCTCTCCTATCTAGTACCTCTCAATATGCTCTCTGTAGAAGGCGAGATCTTTATGATGGAGAATAGAAGGATCTTTCTTGCATACATTCACGAATTCCTTTAGAAGAGCGAATTGCGCCTCCATGTCGACAAGATTTCGATTTATTGCTCAAAAAGAATCACATCATGAAACAGCGTCAACATGCAAATAGGGAACATGAGCTGTGAAATGATGAGAATTGAAGAATAGGGAAGAGACTACATGTGATCTACACAAGAAAAGATGAGAGGAAGAGAAAAAGGTAAATAATAGTACGCTACACGTCGGATGGGCTGGGGCGAGGTTCGGCCCCGGCCCATCCGACTTGCAGAGTGAGCACATCAACATTGAGAGCGAGAGAAACAACAAGTATCACAAATTATGTCATTCACAATATCATCTTATTTCAAAACATGTGTTTACACTGTGAATTGCACACTCGTGTTCTTATTTTTACTCTACACCAGACACGAACCTATCACACGGATGCATTGTTGACCATTGCACTGCGCGTCAGCAAGTGAAAGATACCTTCTCGGGACTATTGCGACCCGATTCAATTCGAAGTACGAGTAAGAGAAAAAATAATCTTTATCAAATGTTTAAGTCATCAAAGTGGAGTGATATACAATCTTCGGGTTCACAGGATTAAAATATGGCTGAGCATTAGTGATGCGATTAGCACTGTTGGATAGCTGAGTGAGAAGGTACTATCGATGTCTAGTAGGCTTCTTCCTCTTCGAAGTAAGTAACTGTCATTGGACAAAGGGCAGCGAAGTGACCCTCACCCTAAAGGGACAATGCATAAGAAGGAGTAAGTGAACAAGACAGTAGTAAGTGAAGATATACATAATAAGTGAGTTGACAGCACATGTTAGAATATGATATGCACTCATGGGTTGAGGGTATTCTCATAACATTTGTGACAAAAGGGTCTTCTATCGACTTCCTTGAATGTTCCCTTAGTGAGTTGTCTGTTACAGTATGAACATGTGAAATGTTCTGGATGGAATTTGCTTCCCATGGCAGAAACACATCGACCAGAGATAGGAGCACGACAAGATGAACACAATGAACCACGAGACTCATGAAAATGCATTTCACACAATGGTTCCCCTCCTGCATCAAAGAATGATCCTCCTTCGAATGAACGACCACATCTCTAAAGGGGACAACAATGGACAGAGACAATACAACGAAAGAGACTCACTTGACATACGAAACACTTTGGATGCCATTGAGTACCCAATGCAGTTATGAAGTTCTCTTTTATTGCTTGAGAACATCCAGCACATTTGGGAGCAAAGAGACGGAAGAAGTCATCACGACAATATGCATGTCCATTCTGAATGGAGAATATTCATTCTATACATTCATTCTATCCTCACTTTCTCATGGAATCCTCCATCACCAAATGGTCTTCCACATTCATCACATGTGAAATGTTCTGCATGGAACTGCTTTCCCAGTGCAGTGACACATTTCTGAAAGAACAAGAGATTCAAGTAGATAAGATAAGACTCACATCTCTGATTGGTCCATTACATGCAGCACAACGAGGAGAGAACATCTTATGGTAGTCATCCTCACAGTATGCCTTTCCATTCCTGTTCATTCATCCTTCATATCTCTCTTTTCTATCCTACAGTACCTTTCAAAGAAGTTCCTATGTCCCAGTTCTTCTCCACATTCACTGCATCTGTAGTGTTCAGGATGCCACATCTTTCCCAGTGCAATCACGACCTCAAGTGTTCATTCGGGTTTACGGGACATCTCGGAATAAAGAAAAGTGGCAACACGCTTTTAAAACAATTTTCCGGATTGCCTAACACGGCCATTCGGTACTTGTTCAGTTCATTGCCCACAGTACCCTTCTGCAGATGTTCACAGCAGTTGACCCTAGATCGACAGCTCTAGCTAACAATAAGACCTTATCAACCCTCGATTGCTAAACAACAGATAGATCTTGCCAGTGTTGGGAGTGAAAGAGTTGTCCCATCACTGTGATATGACGTGTAATCGTCTTCATCCCATGTAGTGTGCCAAGAATCGACGTGCAAACACTCGCGTGTTTGTCTTTCCTTCATCCTTTCTACTCTATTCCTCACTTCTTCTCATTCAGAGTTCCTTCCATTCAACACAATACCATCCCTCACATCAACAGCTATCACATATCCTATGATAGGGGAAACAAGTCAAGATGGAAGAGTACCAACCTGTCCAATGATTGCTTTCCCACAGTATGCACAGTCTCCCTTAGGGATTGTAGAAACTCCATGTTTAGATGAGAGAGTGTCAGAGTTGAGAGTTCCCAACATGGAATCCGATCGAATAGGATCACGAGAAGTGGAATGACGCTGAATGAATGAAACAGTGAATCATTCAATGATTCACATCAGATAGACAAAGTATTCAAAGTATTCACCAAATCTCCGTATGAGTTTCCATTTGCGAGGCTTCGACGAGAACTGTAAGAATCCAATCGATGATGAAGTTCACCCAACATTCTTGGAGACGAGTAGCGACAGATTACCTATCCCCCTCCCTTCCCTCCTCTTAGCTTCTTCCCCTCCCACTCACTTCTCTTTCTCTCATACCTCTCTACCTACAGATCAACTCAATCCTCATAAGAACAGGTCTTCAATGTTAATCATTCACACAACTATTCACACCTTGATGCATGTTCATGATCAGAAACTTCCAATTGAGTGAATAAATCTTCAACTGTAGGTCGAGATGTCGTTGGTCCTGTTAGAGAAAACACACTTATCGTAATCTCATCTGATTAGTTAACAACACAACATATATTATCCTCACCACCGTTGATTCTCTTTCTGTCTTGTGAATATCGATTGACTAGAGTTTCCACATCATCCAATGATTCGATAGGAGATCGTTCACTTCTGACATTCTTTCTGTTAAGAGGAGTCATGACAAGAATCCCCCAGGGAGGCAAATCGCGTGCATAGAATATCTACACTGCACGTTGTAAAACACACACGCACGTAGTGAAAGAAAGAGACAAGAGAGGGATGGCAGAAAGATAAAAGACAATCTACTACTAACCTTCTTGACTGGTCTACATACACAGGCTCAAGATCCTCTCTGCTCTCACTCTTCTTTCCCAAATGAGCTCTTCTCAACACTTCTGTAGTGTTTTGTAGATCAACGAGTAGTGCCTCTGAAAACATTTCCCATTTACTTTCCAAGGACAGCGCCATTAGAGACAAACTGCACATGTGTTAGTGATGAGCAGAAAGAAAGAATTGACCAGATGTGTCAAAGGAACGAAAATTGGAAAAGAAGCACAACCACACCGTTCAGAGTAGAACAACCCAAACAACTATAGTCAAACACAATCACAGTGCACAATTACCCAAAGCAGGTCGAACAGCATCTGCGAATCGATCTTCTGGCATATTCTGCAAACTACAAACAACTACCACTCGTACCAAAGAAAAGCTTATCAATAATATCAATAGCTGGATAGCAAGAAGAGACTGGGATTTGAGCGCCTCAAGAAAACAAAGCTGGGAGCTCAGAGAGAAGAGAGAGAGAAAGAGGCTGCTCAACATCTTGAGACTAACACCCACGCCCCTTCTCATTCAGACCTCGTTCTAGGCACCCCATGTTTGTGTCTCGCCAACTATCATTGTTTGATTTGTCCAAAAAGGGCAATGGAAACTCACCGAGATCTTCCATGACACGGAACGGCGAACACTTCAACGGTTCCTATAGAAGACGTTTGTAGAAGAGTCTGAAAGAAAACGGATGAGTCAGAGTTTAAAATGCCAAATAGGGAGATAGATTAGTATCGATTATGATGCGAGGGGAAGTACAACGTGATGTTCCAAATTCCGTAAGCGTTAAGATAAAGGAATAAAGCAAGAATCCTTTTTTAAAAACACATCAGATTTGCTGGAATTCCAAAAATTTCAAAAGGGAAAAGTCGTTGTGTGGCCTCAGTGCGTAAAGTGTGATTTAAGCAGTCGACGTTTCATAAATGACATTCTTTTTGAGCACACTCTGCGCAGACAAATTGTTCAGAATGTACGTCAGAGTGTTCATTCATTCAGTTTTTCTTTTCCTTTTCCGTGTAATCGTGTATTTACTGCTTTCTGAAGGGTTATGGGTCACGGACACGGCGAGCCGTTCAACATTCCCCACCATTCCATCTACAACAACTACAAACAGTTTCCCGAACTTGCAAATCATGAGAGAAGACTCGCTCAAGTACGAATATTTTGTTTCTGTTTCTTGTTAAATTTGTTCTCCGTATGTATTTAAAACTTATGTTTTACGTGTTAAAATTCAGCTCGGTCTGAAAGATCCGTGGATCCGCAACTACGTATACCTATACGACAAGGAGTATCCCCATGTACGAGGCCAATGGGCGCACTTCAAACGACTCATTCTCCCCGGTTGGAAGGTCAGCACACATTTTGTACTCTGTATATGACTTTTTCTTTGCAGCTTGGTGTTGGTGCTGCAGTTTCCCTGATCGCTGTAGAGGAACTCTATTCTATGGCTAAGAATGGCCACACGAGCTGGGCTGGTCATCACTGAGCCCCCATTAGCACCACTTAGAGAATGATTATTACATTCGATGCGTTGATATCTTGTCGTGTGTTCATTGTATATTCGCGATCGTGAATTGCATTGTCATTGTAGAGAGAATGAGAGAAGGAAAGAATAAACATTATAGGCGAGTGATGGCCGCATTGGGTGATGTTCTTGGGGCTCAATTGGCACAAGCAGTGAAGATCGTCGAGGAACAGGTAACAGTTGTATTACATTGAGGGAGGACTTTGTTTCTGTGCAGGTTGATGAAGAGTTGAAAAGAATGGAGAATATGGATGATGATGATTTGGAGGCCATAAGAAGAAGGAGAATTGAAGACATGAAGAAAGCACAGGTGAAAAAGGTCATTTTAATCTTTTGAAGGACGTTTTATTACAGTGTAAGAAACAAGAAATGATGTCGATCGGCCATGGAAAGTATGAGGAAGTCGCGGATGAGAAGGAATTCTTTGAGGCTACAAAGAAGAGCAACAAAGTAGGAAAGATTTAGATATTGGCGAAAAATATATTTTTTGTTGTTGTAGATGGCACAGTTAAAAATGCGCATCTTTAGTCAGAATATAATTCTATCTGCCCATCGTCTTCTTTTCAAAAAAATGCATCCTAGTGTTGGATTAGCTAATGGAATAGAATGTGTTGCAGGTTGTGTGCCTCTTCTATACTCCATCTTCATTTCGTTCAAAAATTGTGGACAAGCACTTTGATAAGCTGGCTCCTAAACATGTGGGAACAAGATTCATCAAAATTGATGCAGAAAAGGTGTGTAGGAGTATGTTGCGATCTTATATGCAAGACTGATGGCAGGCAAAATTCTTGTCGACACGGTTGAACATTCGAGTCATTCCCACAATTGCTGTTATCATGGATCAGAAGACTACAGACTACATTCGAGGATTCGATGATCTTGTTAGTTTGAGATTGAGAAAGAAGAGATGATAGACACTTTGAGGGTGCAATTGATGAATTCAAGACAGAAGTACTGGAAGGACGACTCACAAAGAGTGGAGTTATATCTGCAAATAAGAGACAAGAGGTTAAGAAACCGAAGAAGATCATTAGATGTGGAGATGACAGTGACTCGGCCGAAGATTGGTAGATTTAAAATAAATTTTCACCTATTTATTTCACATTGTAATAATGCTTTTAACTATTTTTTTCAAAAGAGTGCTGTGGTATCTAAATGTTGATTGTTGTGCGCTTGGTTCAATTTGTGAATGCGATTGGTTACCCAATTCCCGTAATAAAAGATCTCAGCTTTTTGTTGGTTGTTGTCAATAACAAACAAGTTGAAACAGTCTTGTCTTGTACTTGATGATGTGTTTCCCTATAATGGATGTTCGATTACTGTAGAATGACCAAAGCATGCTCGGCAAGGAAAGATTGGATAACGTTGGGGGACTCCAATATCAAGTCAGTTCCTTCATCTATTAAACTATTTATTTCGTTTACCAGAGTCGAGAAACTATACGAGGGGTTGAATCTTCAACTTAAGGATGTTATGTTCTTCTCCACATGTCCATATTCTGGTCCAATTGGTATGAATTACTGTAGGTAGTTACTTTGAGTAGTTATTCTTGAGCTATTTGTTGGTCTCATGGAAGTTGTTCATTCAAGATCTCAATATACAATTGTTCTGGTAGATTGTACAGTTCACAGGAGGTGATTGAATTATTTGATCTGTCAATTGAACATTTAATTTGAGGTGTCAGATGTAATATTGATGGAATGGTCACGTGAACAAAGACTTGTTGTTGTTACATCCAAAGGAGGAGTTGATCTATTTTCTCCTCTTGGAGAAAGAACATCTCAATTCCATATTGTTTGTCTTATTATCCCTTCCTTATACCGTAATCCTTTGAGGTGAAAGATGTTTACATCACTTCATCCATTCTCTTTGGTGGTGGTCGTCATTCAGGAGTGGCCATTCTAGATGGTCATCATAGATTGACTGTAGCCAATAATGTCAATAATAACGTCTGTTGGAATGTTCATCTTCGTTTGTCTTTCCTTTTCTCCGCTATTCTCATTCCTATTATTCAGCCCAACCCAATCCTACTGCTTGGACTGTTATGCAGGCAAATTGTCAATTGACAAATGTCATCACTGTTCATGGTTGTACATTCTACAAAGCAGTACAGGGAGAGCAGTTGAAAGTAACTGTACGTGGAAGGGGGAAGGGGG
>JACMIF010000816.1:11405-27988 GCA_014805445.1 Diplogasteroides magnus
TTCTGTATCCGCGTAGCGAAGGATCAGTGAGACCAATGTCTCATTCACTAAGCAAGCAAGATTGCATAGGTGCGCAGGTAGTTCAGTGGTATGACAGCCGCCCGGCAAGCGGAAGAGCTTGGGTTCGATTCCCGGTCTGTGCATTAATCTTTGCAGTCTTGAAATGAACATTTTCTCTTTATATAATGCACGTGAAACATATTGCTGTCAGAATTCTAAACACTTTATTTTCGGTCTCATTCACTGTTTTAAGATATCTAGAGGTGAAGCAAAATACGTAGACGTAGACAGCTCTTGTTTGCTCTTCATTCTTACAATTAAGAACATTCATATAACCATGAGAGTGCTTACCGCTGGTGAGCATGGATTGATGGAGGCAATTGAAGTTGTGGGCGCGAGTGGAGAACGAATCTCCGTGTACGCATCGTACCACCAGTCTTCAATCTGAAATGTCTTGATTTTAAAAATTGTTTTAAAAGTATTTATTCGCTACTCCTGGTTTGTTATGTGAAATATGACAAGAAAACTAAGGACGCAATTCCCAAAAAATTTGGTCGGACCCCAAACGCTCACCCAATTTCTCGACCCCTTCGCTTTCTCCAGGAGAGCCTTCTGCATGAGGGAGACGTGTTGGCTCTTCCTGAATGATGAGACTATTTCAATAGCTACAATAATGCCGCAGGCATGCTTCTTCTCTTCTTATTGACTTATTTGAAAATATGTAAAGCCGTCAAATCCCTTTGAGAAACTGGGGACATGACGGAAACTTTTGTTGTGGGTATAATTGTTATTTTTGCAATAAATTCAAAATAACTAGGCCGTGCACTTTGAGCAATATTGGCGAAATAGACAGGTACATCATTTCGCGACTCAAGTGCCCATTTCACCATTATGGCGTAAATGTCCGAGGCATAGTTGCGGATTCACGCACCTGAACTCTTCCACTGCTTTCCTAGTCTTCTCCTTCTCTTCTGGGCCGAGCAGGACGGTGGCTGAAGATTTGTTTTATATTATGAGATCTACCTACAGTGGTGTTTCACGGTATAAAACGCATTTTGTCATTCATCAAATAGCATTTCACCTGTGCTCTCTCGCGTGGAGCGGAAGACAGTAGAGATTAGACGAATGATAAGTGCACTTTATTACCGGTTTTGAAACCCTGATTTACAGAAGAGACAATAAATGACAGATATTATACAACATGCATGTGTGTCTAGAAATTAGTGACTATTTAAATATGTGCATGATTTCACATCGAGCGAGCCCATCGCGCGTTTTCTCTCTGTGGTCCAACCAGAAATTTATACGGTTTATTTGAATGAAAGACAAGAGCGTTTTGAGCCGAAAAATGGAGAGATGCGCCCTCATGTCACGACACAAGTATCCATTTCACCACTATGGTGCTCCTATCTTCCCCGATTATTTACGGTGAGCTATTAGTAATAAAATATCACACATGACAAGTATGAAATCTTGTCGAGCAACACCAGATGAAGGCGAGTAGTGATTAGGGTTTGTAATTCGGGAGTAGTGTGCATTCGTCTGTTGTCTGTTTCCCGAGGAGCGGTTGTCTCATTCATGCAACGGACAACCGTTCCTCGTGAATCAGACAATAGACGAATGCACTCTACTCCCGATTTAGTAACCCTAGTAGTAATGTGTCTTTCGTAACCATTTACTCACACGTTTCCAAGTATCTCCGCATCGTCTCATCGACAGAAGGAACTGGAAGAGGAGGCAGTGAAGCTTGGAAGGTGAACGTTTTCTCGGATTTGGTCATCTGAAAAGTGGGGTTCTGGTTTAGGATAGCTAAATCGGTAGTAAAGTGCACATCTCATTCGTCTGGTTCTATCGAGCGTAGAGAGAACCGCTCGGAGGGGATTAGGCCAATGATAAATGTACTTTACTGCCGATTTAGAAACCCTAGTCTGGTTCTCTATGATGAGTGACAGCGAATGCTACTAAATAATGCGCAATGACAAAGAAATTGCAATTTATATCTGAGCGCGACAACACTATGAAAAGACATTCATTTTCCCTCCAGGGCCATTGTCTCTTGTTTCCTACCGGCAGAAAAACCCGCTGAGGGAGGTAATCAATCGAGTGAAAAACAATTGCTCGGTTAATGTTCCCCTCGTGCACAGTGGAAAAATACTACCGATCTGTCGCTGGATGGTAATATCAATAGCCGAACTACCATCCAGCGGTAGTATCCACAAAACAATCGTAGTATTTTAATGTGTGATGTTCAAATCGACATTCTTCACAATCATGACGCAAATGTCCTTGGCCAAGAACGAAATCAGTTGCCTGGCGCGAAAGCGAAAAAAGGAACGGACCAAACTCTGTACTTCGCTCAGGGAGAAAGTACAATGAATGGAGAGGGAAAGAGGACAGAGTCTTATCAAGGACGATAATACGGACTCAGACGTCATTATTCTCATCTGTACCTCTCTTTGTTATGAATCCTAACGGAACTGTACCTCCTTCCTATATATCTCGCAGTTGAAACATATCCAAAAGCCAGAGAAACGACGCAATAATAGCGCGCAAAACTGATACAGACCATCTCGAGAAACCCTCGAATTAACGTATGGCAAGACTGATCGGGATTGGGGAGGTTGGACTTTGCATAGGTATAAGATACAATGGTCATTAGGAGGGGGCGGGGTTCAAAATCGGTAAATTTGTCGTCGTCATTCTTCTCCGCCGCGCGATTGCCTCGTTCCCTCATAGACAACAGCGCGGCGGAGAAGAATGACGACAAATCTACCGATTTTGAACTGCCGATGGTCATGGGAGGAGAATACTCTGGCCAGAACGGAGGTTGGAATTTGTGGCTACACTTTTCTTATCACAAACTGTGCACACGTGGGAACGGAGGGGGTGAGAACGAGAGTGAAAGGGGAGAAATACGTAGAGAAGGAAGGGTCGCGTGTCAAAGTTCGCCCTGTAGTCTGGAGTGGAGACGGTGACCTGGTAATAGGCTGTGTCATGCAAGAAGTGGGTCCAATAGGGACTCTAATTCGGAAAATGTGTCGTCATTCTTCTCCGGAGAGCGGTATTCTCGCTCCCTCATAGATAACCGCGCTCCGGAGAAGAATGACGACACATTTACTGATTTTGAACCACTAATGGAAGGGGACTCGAAATGGAGATCAAGACAGAAATGAGAATACGCTGACAATTACTATTGACAATGGTTGTCAGTTGGACAGCCAGCTCGATATGTTTCACGGAAGGAATAAACGTCGAGATAAAGGATTGGTGAAACATAACCGAACTCGCAGTCTAACTGGAAACACTACTACTGTCGTTGTTATCTCCATATTGCAGCATTTACTGACCTCGTAACACTTTCTTCGTCTGGATAGTGATCTTTTTCAACGAATATGACGCAAAGTGGCAGAAATCAACGATTCGGGCATATACAAACTCTCTTTTTGTTGAGGCTCCCAGAAATTTCCCCGTGATCATTCCCAGCTGTTTTTGAAATCAATTGTGATTTGCAAATTGTATGCGATTTCAGCTTTTATCTTGAGCATTGCACGAATTATGGAATGATGAATAGAAAGAAAAAGCCGCAACACATGGTACATAATACAAAAGAAATGTTAACGAGAAAAAATTAAAATACCCTATATCCTATCGAATGAAATCGAAAAACATTCGTTGTATGCTCTCTATACACACCGGTTCCTCTACAATTAGACCATCATATATGTACAATCCACACCAAATACAAAAGACCATAAAAAGAAACACGGCTAATATCCGAACGATTCCACGACATTTTGAGCCATTCTGGGCACCTTCCTCGAATTTTTAAGGCGATTTTGCGATATTAATGACATTCTCAAATTTGGTTTCCGCAAATTCTTCCTTATGGATTTCGTTAGAATCATCTCCCTTTAGTAATTCCATCAAATAGTCAAGGCTCATTTCTTGTTTTGGGAATTCAACTGTAGAAAGTCCTTCCTGGAATATATGAGATACAACGATTCCCCTCACTGCTACAAAGTATGCATTAGTATACGGTAAAATGGCACCATCGTTGACTCCCAAATGGAATGTTACTGAAGAAAGCTCGCGGTTACTGTACCACCGACACCCGGATTAGGAGACTTAGGAAATGGGGAAAGCAAGTTTTTACTCATTCCATTTCGCAAGCGAAACCATTTGGCACTTCGAAGCCGGAAATTAGAGAGTTTTCAACGTGAAATGAGTAGAAGTTGCCATGATTCTAGTGGAGGACCCGCTCTGGAGACAAATTGATTCAAGAAAGTATTAAAAGAGATTGGTGGAGTGAGACTCCTCATACAGCTTGGCCGGCTCTCCTCGCAAAGTCCGTAATCTCATTGAGCGCCCTCTGGTTGGTCGATGGTCGAATCACTTTCAACGCGTCGTCGAAGTCGGATTTCTGAAGAAAATATGCTCTTAATTTCAAACCGATATCTCCCACAATTTCTACATTCGATTGCTCTCGTAATTCCTCTCATAAAGCGAGATAGCAGTAAGAGGAATCAATTTGTTTTTTTTGTGGTGGAGATGCATGCAACAATGTTAATATACATGAAAAGTGTTTCGGCTATAACAATATTCTGTCCCTAACATAAAAATCCATGAACAAACCAACCTTAATTGCTCTAACAGCGCCAACGGAAGGCAGACGAGAACGTGCGATACTTCTGAAAGCGAGAAAGTGATTAATTGCTGCAGAGATCAGGAACAAGTTTCCGCCAGTCCACTTTCCTGTTGCTTTAGATCATACATGGACAGGGTTCGTATCAAAATTTCAACTAAATTGATACGTTTCAACTGCAAAAATTAAACGATTTCGCTATGCAAAGTGACTCCCATGACATTTAAAGAGTGACTTGGTCATTTTTTTTACGATTCTGCCCATGTATGCTTCAGATTCATTTCTCTTACGGCCTCAGGAGGTGCGATCCAGGTTTACAGAAGATATAAAAGGGAACAACAATGCCCACCTGACGGGGACCATTGCGGCCTCCTTGCACAGTGCGACGAGGTCAGAGTTGGAGTAGCCATCGGTGCGAGACGCGATCCAACTGCAAATACATATCCAATTTTTATATGAAAACATTTTTTTATATAGTTTGATATAATTGAATAACCACAGCAACTGATCAGATATGTCTTTAATTTCAGTCGTGCAACCAAAAAGTGACAGGATGAACGACATTTTTTCCAGGGTGAGCGGGCAGAATGGATATTGAATCAATTCCAGATATTAGTAAGGAGAATCGTTTTAAAATGATTGTGTGATCGCTTCACGATAACAAGATACTATTGTTGCCAATCCGTTCTTCAGATATCAAGGTACAACGGAGACAAGCACTGAAATGAGGAGTGCATGCAGCTCTCACTCAATAATTCGCTTACTGTATATCATCCATACCCGTTTACCCAACATACCGTATGTCACTGTTGCTTAGTCCCGAGTCGGCTTCATGTTTCTGCAGGGTGGCGGTGATGAGGGCTGCCCTGCAATGACGTCATCATTCATAGTGCATGATGTAATTACTTTCTCCTCATTATCTCTCTGTATCAGGGGAGTAACGTTCTCTTACCAAAGGAATTAGTACCTTTTTCATTCGTCTAACCTCCGCGGAGCTCTTCGTGCTATAGACAACCGCGCCGAAGAGGTTAGACGAATGACAAATGCACTAATTGCTTTGATAAGAGAACCATACTGGAGAGAGATATCATAATGTTCTCTGACACAACTCCCCTTGCCTCCGAGCTTCGGTTTCTAACCAATGATAGACAATGTCACAATAGAGGAGAGCAATGAAGAAGAATGGATTAAATTAGACACTCCAACGGCACGTGTTTGAAAGAACCCCTAACAACATATGACATCAAATACCGTACCTTGCCTGTTCATCAGGCAGTCCGAGCATTATTCGCTTCGGGAATCGTCGCAACACTGCGTCATCCAGTTCGTGCGGCCTGTTCGTTGCTCCTAAAAAGAATTCTTGTCAGATACCGTACCCCGCTCACTAGAAAGTGACTAGAATCAATCGATATGACATGATCACTCGTAGTACTCAAGAGACATCTCTTGACATAACGTGCTTACGAAGTGCTCATATTACTATTAGCCGCGAAAAATGATGACTAGGGTGCTAATTCAGTCTGTTAAAAATTGTGTCACGAAATGAGACTGATGACTTGAACTATGAGAGATCTATGAAGAACCAGGGAAAGTTGCCGTATTACAAAATAAAGAGTGTTTTTACTCATTATAGGTCGCATGTGGCACGAAACACCCGTTTTTAAGGAGGATAATAAGGACTACAAATCGAATTTAAATGATAGTTTCACTGCAAGATTCCAATTGCAATCATAACTTGCACGTCTCGCGTGGTATCTTGAGGACCCCACGTGCATTTGATGAATTCCTAATAAGAATGCCCCAACGACCCACCAATAACCAGTACTCGATCCTCGGCACTCGTCGTGGCGCCGTCGAACTGAACGAGGAACTCTGTCTTGAGTCTTCTGGACGCATCGGCCTCCTTCGAAGTCCGCTCGCATAGAATCGAGTCGATCTCGTCTGAAACGAGTACAGTACTCGAAAACACGTTTGTCAGAAGCATCTTGCTACAAACGATTGCAAAAAGGAGTTCGACTACAGCTACTTGCCAATGTTTTTTTGTAGTACCCGTGAACGAGAAATGATGCTTTATTGTCAATTGAAGAGTGAACCGCAGACGGGCATGTGCATTTGGTTGCTTGTTTCGACGAGACAAACAACGTTTCTGTTGGCAGCGCATCGTGAAAATTAAAACAACCACAGTTACGGATTGTGCGCAAGTGTCTTTGTTCAAATGATCTCATCCCATGATACTTCTAATATGCTAAACTCCCGCATACCAACTACTACTTCAATCCAATAGTGAACTCACCAATGAAAATGATGCATGGCTGGGCGTTTTTCGAGATTTGGAAGAGACTCCTGACCGTCTTCTCACTGTCTCCAACCCACTTCGACGTCAGTGCAGCGGCTGAGATGTTGAAGAACACCTGTCCGGCCTCAGTGGCCACAGCCTTCGCCTGAGATTACCGTAGTCTCCCCGAGAATCGAGTCACGACCGCAACGCGTGAAACGACGCGTTGCGGTCGGCGACTTACCAGCATGGTCTTGCCGTTGCCGGGCGGTCCGAAGAGCAGGATGCCCTTGACGGGCTGTCGCAGACCGGAGAAGAGGGCGGGATTGAGGGCAGGGAGGATTACCGCCTCTTCCAGAGCAGCCTGAATAGGAAAAAAAAATCTCTATGAACCACTAAAACGTTACAATTTGTGCCTATTCTATCGTTATACACCTACCGAACAGAACCATGGAATCACAAATATCACCCATAAATCAAGTTCCTCTCGAGTTCTTGTGTGTTTCTCATAATTCCGTTCCCCCTTTAGTTGGTGGATGTCACCCACCGATAGAAGAAAAAAAACAGTTTCTTTGGAGGAAAGGCTTAACAACTAGGGGTCGCATTTCGGAAATACAGTGCAACTTTTGCGTCTCTACTCATCATTCTCTCTCGCTCTTTATACGCAGTCGGTCGGAAAAAGTTAGCAGGTCGCTATGGTGCACTTTATTCGCAGAAAATACGATCCCTCATCACAGCATCGACAGTCTCCGTTCAATTCCCACCTTGGCTGTCTCTGCTCCAGCCACATCTGCTAATCGCACGCCCGTCGATTCAAGCATCTCATCCAGAAGGGCATCGCCGAATCTGAAATACAGTTTCTCGATTCTAAATAAAAAAAATAGAAATTCCAAATAATATTTCAATTTAAACATTGATAAAAATGCATCCATACTTCTTATCAACTCCTTTCAGCAGCGCATCTCTGGACGGGGTCGGGAGGCCATTGGCATGGGCCTAAAACAAGGTTCGTTACTTCAGTTCCTGTATCACGGGAAAGACACGACCACCATGGACATTGCGCCACAACGGTTAAATAGACACTTGTGCAGTGAATATGGTGCATTTGTCCATTTCATCGCTAGAGGGCAAATGTTCATAGCACTCGTGTTCTTCAACCCCAATAATCAATATTCATACCGCTGCCGGCCTTCTCATTGCGGGAGATGCACGGGAGGGAGAAGCGCGAGCTCGCGAGTTGGGAACTGAAACAAATTGTACTCTCCTATTCAGAAAAATCATGCAAAGTCAACGATGGCACATTAGAGATGTTGAATATTGTTCGTACATTGACAGGATTCATGTTTACCTTCCTGCTCACAAATCACAGTAGAAATTGCTAGTCGATCGTTTTCGTACTACCGGTTATCTTATCACAATCTTGCCCGAGTATGCGCTTGTTCCAAAACAGAGAATGTAGGTTGGCGAAACACCAAGAAAGCTTTTGAAATGTTCGCTCTACGAGATTATTCACGGGCAGGACAGTCTGCAATTGTCATGGGAGCCACTCTGCAGAGTGCAATTTTTTTCAAGTTTTGCAGTAGAAAATGATCAAATTTTGTGTTAGCCAATCTGAATATGAATCCTAATTTGTGTGGGAGACACTATGCATTGAATTTAGGGTCACTATTCCTGCCCCATGTATGTCTTTGACCCACGCTTACGAGAAACGGCCGATCGTGCACGCGACGACGCACAATCTGTAGAAGTGGAAGAGCCAACAGCGGGAGAGATGCCGAGTTGACGAGCTGCAATTCGTCCTATTCTAACTTGTAAATGCTAACCTCATGATACTCCTCCTCAAGATATTTTGACTTGTTTGCGACCATAGTTCATTCAGTTTTATTTGGTCATACCGATGAACTACTATCACTAAGAAGTTAGTCACCGTCTTATCCTTATCGACTATAGTTAAGAAACTTTTGCAGATAAGGAAAGAGTTCGACGAGTCATGCGGACCTGGAATTGCCCCGAAAGTCTATTCAGTGTTCTCAAACATTGGGGAAAAAATGATGAATGGGATCTCGAACGGACAGATTGGATAAGGCATTTTGGATGGATTCAGGCTGGAAAAACTCACTTAGTGCTAGGAAGCGGTCCTCGCTGTTCTTGAGATACGAGTCGCCCTTCTCACGCATCTAAATATCGATATGATGCTTCAAAAATCACAAATACGTAAGGTTTTCACGCCATCATAGATTAGATTATGCAAAAGCATACATCAACGCTCATTTTGACTTGTTCAATTTGAAAATATCATGATAAGGAAGCCAAGTAGTCTGTGATTTAAATGGAAATGAAATGGCTGACCTGATGAACCTCTGATCGGTTGCCCACTGGGCATTGCATGATGCGAACTCCTTGAGCTACCTGAAACAGTAACACTCATTGATACGCTCATCGTCAGTTTAAAAGGTCACACACCTATGAGTAAACACTATACCTATTTCCGGCCTTATTTCAAAAAGATTTGAGAGGCCTTATCATAACTATATCCGACAATAACTAGACTCGCCTTAAGGAAAGCGATGCCCTTCTTGTAGTTCTCAGCGGCCTCGACCATTTTCCGTGGTTCAGGTGACACTGAAATATAGATATTCAATGCATAACCTACACTAATCTCGTTTAAAATCCACCTTTACTCTGCTCCTCAAGGTCGACGCCTTTCGCAACATGAGCTCGGCCGGTTTCAAAATTGCGCTTGAATTCCTCAAAGTGTCGTACTTCATCAGAGCTATCCGACGTTGAGAATCTACCCGAGAGCATTCTGAAAGTATTCACGATAAATTAAAACCCATACACCCTCAAATAAGCGAGAAAAACGGAGAAGCTAAAAAAAACACAAAAAATGCTTTGTGGTGTAGTTCCAGGCGACGTTTCGGAAAAGGACCGCAGAAACAGTGCACTTCGCGCAGACCAGTGTACACAACGTTTTTTGGGATTTTTGCGAATATTATTTTTGTTTGTTGAAATGTTCTTCTAGTGTGATTATTATGTGCTGTTTAGAGGGTGCTTCGCCCCTCAACGGATGGGCCAACTGCAGCGATCATCGCTGTACGATTACTACCTCTTTAACCGTAGTTAGGAAACGCACGTTCACATATCAACCATGCACCGACTTCCGATCTGTTCGCGCTGCCTTCGGTATGTTTTTGATTTTTTTAAAATTTGATATAAACTGTTGAAGCAAATAACACCAAATATATGTGTAAAATTGGAGAAAATAGAAGTCGTTTTATGGAGAAATAATTAGCGGCTGTCAGCTCCTAGTAAGGTCATAGTTTATCTGATTTTGAGTACTAAAAGGTAATTTGATTTGTTTTCAGGCGGTTGCAACCCCATCTTTCACAATCTTCGTCCTTCCACCAACTTCCGTCACTTCTTGCGGCGACGTCAGGAGCGCAATGCACTCACACGAGATCAAACCACTCGCGATGGTCCGTACATCGTCATTTCTCATTTTCACTATTCTTAAGATGTTTTAATGTCATTTATGTTGTTTTTTGTAGGTTCGCACTCTACGAGGGCGTTAATCGAGTGGATTTGCCTTCGAGGTAATGAGTGAACGTTCTGGAAGACTTTTAAAAATTTAATTTTTAGTGAAATGCCCTCGACATCCACGAGTGCTCTCTCAGTCGACAGAACGAAATTAATAAGGTTATTTGACCATTTTTAAGATTTGAAGTATATGGAGGCTAAATCATGGGGTCATCTTTTTTAACCAAGGATTGTAAATGTATACTTTTTAAGAGTTCTTCAAGATCTAATGTCCAGCAATTGCAGACAATGTGTTATTGTAAAACTCAATTGCATCGGACTTTTGATTTAAAAAAAAAGTATCTTGGGGCTCAATCGTAAGAAACTATTAACCCAGTAGTCTAAAGCTCACTTGAGTACTGATTTCGATTTGTTTAGGAGTCCCCGTCGATCGGCCTCCACCTCCATTATTCCCACTCTGGTCGATCAGAGTGAATTGGGAGGACACGACACGATGGATGATGCTGCGGCAGCCTTCCTCACATCAACCACTCCGTCGGGTTGGTAGTAGGGATTCTAAATCGGAAGTAAATTGCATATCTCTGGTCTAATCCCCTCCGAGCTGTTATCTCTACGACCGATATGCAACTGCTCCGAGTGAATAAACGAATGAGGAATGCGCTCTACTACCGATTTTGAACCCTTGGTTGGTAGTAAACAAGTTCAGACCGCCACCAGTTCCGGCCACACGTAGTTGCATGAATATTCAAATGCCTATTGCACGCGTGGCTGCCATATAAATTGTGAGTCGTGCCACTGGACTCAGAAGGGGGCGGTTCTTCTGGATTGAACAGACATCCAAAAGGTGATGATCAGAGTCATATCAGGGCGCGGACCACTAGCTCGTGGGGGGGGGCGACACGTACATTTTGGTCAGGTAAATAAATATTTTGGCGGCCACGTAGATTTGGGGTCCTATGCCTGTCCTAGTGGTCCCCTGCCCAGAATGATCAGAGTTCCTCTAACAGCGATAAAACACATCGGTAGGCACAACAAAGTAAAGGATGGCTCCGCAGCTAACGGTGGACACGACAAACTTATTAAAAGTATTATCGAAATGCGGAACAGAATGAAATCAACTCATATTACACGGCGGTTGATCGAACAATAATGCGTGTTAGTCACTCGAGTGAAGAAATGCGCTACCTCGTTCTCACCACAAACATACATCTGCATACATCACTCATTGATTAGAACATGCAAATACGCGACCAGAGGGAAGGGTATAGTTTAGTAATCCCTATTGTAGTCTGATCTTTATTGTTTGATCTTTGTTTCTTATCAGGAGTCAGTCCGTCCACGTCGCTGTACGATTTCGACTCTTTGCTGGCGACTTTGGAAGAGGCGAATCTGGAACTGCCCTTCACCACACACGATCCTGCAGTGTATGTTCTCCTCTTACATCTTGGACATCATCATTCCTATTACATCCGATGACTTACAGTAATCTGCAGTCCTAAGATATAGCAAGATCACTTGCAAAGAGACGTTCATTTTGACTATCTTTCATATTGAGTGCATTCAGTCCCTCACGTGACCTCCTCCCTGCTACCGCACTGCAGTCTTCGAGAGGAGTCCAGGAGAATGCTGCAGCCGCCCCTGTCCTTGGTCAGTCCTCTTCCTTTTACCCCCTTCAGCCCATGTTCGAGAGTAGGTACTGTACACCGAGTTGGTATTGGTTTATGGGGGAAGAGAATGCAAGTAGATTTCCTTGCTGGTCCCCTAGGAAGAGAAGAATGACGATCCTGTTGGCGGTTGAATCTGTATTCAATAGGGTAAGGAAAGCAAGCACAAGCTCATTTTTCTGTCTTCTATTTCCCTCGGAGCGATTGTCCATCACTTGATAGAGACACATAGTTCAAAAGGGTCATCTAATTTGACCGGGCCTACCCGCTTTTGGGCCCCAAAATCGGCCCACACCGACCCGCCCTGGGGTGCAAAATCACTCAAAAATAACTAATTTCACTCCCCACCGACCCGCCTTTGACCATCGGCTGCATATCCTTTTGAACTATGTGGAGACAACGGCTTCGAGGAAATCAGACAACGGAAAAATTAGCTTATGCTTGCTTTACCCACCCTAGTATTCACCTTTGTCAATAGCACAGAGAAGCCTCGATATATCGCAGCAATGCGATATAGTTGGGACTGGCCGGTTAGAGATCACATTGAAGACATAAGTATATATAATAGAGAATGAAATGGGGATAAAAGTACAACTGCTTATATTCCATCAGCCAAGACTAGAATATACTATCCATACATGATAACATCGCTAGAGGCCCAGGCGGTGCTAACCATAGATTGTAGTTATCATGAGAATCCTTCCAGTCGTGCCCCCTCGTCGTGTTCTGGAGAAGGAGCGAGAGAGGCCCATGCTGCAGCACGGGCGTAGCATGGCATCGACCAGAGCCAAGAGTTCCAGGTACGGTAATAGGCTCCCACAGCGAAAGCGGCTCTTGGCATTGTGCCAACTGGATCATTTCCCCTGATTCAGGCTCCGTTCCTCTCTGCTCTCATCTCGCCTGTGCGGAGTTCGAACGAGATTCGCAGCTGCGGCCTCTGCAGCATCGCCAGCACTGGCCCATATAGTAGTAGAGGAGTCGAGAGAGGAGGAGAAGGTGGAGGAAGTGCTGGTGAGAGTGGTTCTGGGTTACTGTAGAGCGGAATCAATCGATATTCTTCGTGAGCTATTGTCTTTTGTCGGATGGAAGTAACTGCTAAATATTCATAGAGAAAGATAGCAACATTTAAAAAACCGATGGAAAGGAAATGGTCATTGCCTAACAGACCTGCGAAAGGGGCAAATAATTGAGTAAAACTACGCAGACCCGAAAGTCAGCAGCGCCATGAACATTTGCGCCATTGCTGTGAAATGGACACTAGAGCCGGGGAATGAATGTGCGCTTCAATCCATTTCAACATAATGGCTCAAATGTTGATGGCTATTGCTTCTCCCATCTTGAACCGAGTATTTTCAGTCCACTCGATTCTCCCCAATGAAGGATCGGGAACAGGAAGTTGATCCGAGCGAGTTGATGAACGCCGTTGCAATGCAGGTGCGCAGGACTTTTACAGAAAAAGAGGGCTCGGACTACTAAGCTACGGTGTCGCATTTGGGCGTAAGCTGCAACTTTTACGTCTTTGTGCATTAGTGAACCATTCATCATAGTCAACAGATCGGAATGAGTGAACAGACAACTATGGTGCACTTTATTCCCGAATACGACACCCTATATTAAGCCGTGTTCAATAATGGTTTGAAATGGTTGCTCCCAGCTCGTAAACATCACTTATTACACAATCAAGGAAGCCTGAAGTAGTTTGGTCATCTTTCCCCATTGCTGAGTAGATCATAGGTGCGCTGGGCTGTAATAAATCACGGGAGCACCCTGCAAATTTTGGTGGGAGCTGCCTGCAAGGCCAAAATGTTGCATTTTTGTAGTGCATTTGAGAAATTTTTAGTGGGAGCACCCCGCGCGTTGGGAAAAATTTGCGTTTTTACAGTGTATTTTGGGAAAATAATCTTGGGAGCACCCTGCAGCGAAAAGTTGCTTACAAAATGTACACATGTATGGAGTAGATGCTTTTTGTCGATGAGAATGAAAAGCTCGGGATAGTTTGAAAATGTGTATTTTTAGGACATCTCTGCCGTTCGACAACTCCTCAACGTAGCGCAGTGGCCACAGGTATTACTTATGCACGAATTTGTCCAGATATTGTATACGCGGTCACTTGTGAGAGAAAGTCATTTATATTATTTGCTGCTAGAATATGCAGTGAATTTGTGTTTCACAGTTTCTGTAAAAGATGCGTTAATTGAGAACTGGGATAGGTGTGCGGCTAAATCGGTTCATAATAAAAAGAATGAATAATGATTGTTCAGCATTCCTCTCTTCTGCACGCACGCGACGTGTCTACCGTATTCTCCCTCATTGTCTCCGAAGCGGAAGATGTGGAGGAGTGCAGGGCGTTTCTCAGGGACTTGTGAGTACTGTATCAACTGATCTATCTTACAGCTTTTCTTGGATGGTCATTTCAACAACAGATTTTAATTTGACTAATTTTAAAAGAAATTGATATAAAACCACCTGATCGATCACATATTTCTCATCCTTGCGGGGGTAAAATAAGAAAAGCCTTTTGAAAGGATTCACTATTTTTAGTGCGGCCTCATCTCCCCGATACACACTGCCCGCAGTGGTGTCTCTATGGATGGCTGAGAGAGTGGCGAGGGAGGAAGGAGTGGCAAGGGCTGCAGAGACTGTCGCCCAAATGGAACACATGTTTAGGCTGAGAACGCGTGAGTTGTTCCTGCCTTTTTATGGTTGTCACAATTAGGAAAGATTGGGACGAGTGGAAGACAGAGCGTCATTGACGTGGACGCGTATCTATCCAATGCACCATCACGGCGCAAATGTCCAAGGTGTTCCTGCCTTTCGCCCGTGTGGAACACAATCAACGCGCATTCGTTCAATTGGTGACCCGCTCAGGGTTGTTTTGTTTGGAAAAGATACTCCTTAGGTTCTCTTCTACAAGGTCATACATCTATGCAATGAGCACAAATGGAAATTCACTTTGCATAGTAGAACCGTGCTGGAAAATCGTGTTTCTATTGCAGCAAAGTTGCCGTATCTCCGCAAGCACATTCGCCAGGCGGAAAATGCTCTGTGGCGCGCCGTTTTCAAGAAGCAACTGGTACGTCGTTTCTCAATCTACAGTATCCCGGTTCTACTCGGGATGAAACTGGGGCATACTGTATATTTATCCTTTAGTCTTCGTCCTTGAACATCTCCCCGTGCGAGGAAATGTACGCAGCTGCGTCGGCGCAGGAACTGGTGGAGGGACCGCGGATGTTCGTCAGAGAGGCCCTGAGGGCGCTGGCCAGGAGGTTCGAAGGCTCATTCTAGTCTCAACAGTGTGCACTATGAACATTGCGTGGTTGACAGTTTGACTAAGGGGTTTTTTCAATGATACTATATTTTTGAAAATAGACCCCCTGTGAAACATAACTGAGTTCGTATTCAAATTGTCAACCATAGTATGCAGTGTATGGAACGGAGTAATCGTACATTGCGACTCATAGACAGAGATGCAAAAGAAGATTTTAATAACTTCGAGCCCTAGTTCGTGATCATCAGTATGCCATACAGTTTGTATGGCGCTAAGAGTACGGTCTCGACACACGAAGTATTGATCGGATTTTCAGGGAAGTCGCCTTCACCGAACTGCTGTCGGAGTGGACAAGACTGGCGAAGAGGTGAGTCTTTCTTAACATGAGCAGATTCTAGATGATTGTACGAACGGTGTTCGTACGTTGTGGGTCATTGTTTTTGTATATTCCCGTAAGAAGAGAGTAAATCAACGTTATCTGAATCAATCAGTTTTTTTAATGATGCACATGAAACCTAATCGCAACTGCTATTTAGAATTGTATCTTTAGCGCTCATAGTTCGAACTCTGTTGGGGGAAATATTGATGTTACATTGTTGACTTTTCTGTGCCCTTCAGATACGGTGTGGATGGAGATGCGCTCGATGTGCTGGTGGAGAGTGCAATGGTTGAGGATGGAGAGAGGAAGGTGCTAGAGAGAATTGGTGAGTGATGTTTTCTAATTGCATTCACCTATCTGCAAATCCATTGGTGTTATCACCTCTCTCCTATACTTATGTACCCTGTGAAACTCGCTTCATCCTGGAGGAAAGTGATGATTTTATTACCTCCGGAGCAAATAAATAGATAGATAGATAGATATTTATACGCATTGAGACAATTAAACTCAAAACGTGGTTCAATTGATTATTAAGAAGAATGACACAGAGAAATGCATAAGTGATATATTTTACAAGGACGTGAGAGTGTCATTGAGATCACGAGTAGACTGAATATGTCTATAATCACTATTGAATGCACTAGCTGATCTAACAAAGAAGCTGTTTTTACGGTAGAGTTGACGAGTGGATGTATTGAAAAGAATGAAACCTGGTCCCCGCAAGGTTGAAGTACGGATAGTGTAACGATGGGCATGTTTGTGGGAGAGGCGGGTATGTCCAAAAACGAGCTTGTATAGCATTTTCATATCTATGTCCT
>JACMIF010000817.1:7500-22617 GCA_014805445.1 Diplogasteroides magnus
GTATACATACGAAAGATATAGTAGCACAAAACAAGAGAAACAAATTGAAAAATGCATCGAACAACCAAGTTTCAGCAACTAAACAGCCACGCGTCTGAGTTGGAACATGCAAATCCAATTGTGCTTTGCAAAACAGATACATTATACAAAATAGTCATGCAAATTGAATGAAAAGTATGAAAAGTTCTGTGCCAATAAGGCCCTCAATAAAAAATAACATTGTTGCTGAAACATATCCGTGAATAGATACTCTGCTATGTGTGTTTTAGGCAGCGGGATTGCTTTGACCCTGCATAAGTTGTTGAAGACTTGGTTCAAACCCCACACTATATATAATGAAATTTTAGCTCTAGGAATTCCCCGCAACGCCTAGATCTCAGAATTCTCAATTTCTTTGTCCATGGAGAGAAAATGCGAAAACCAGCAGGAAAAACTCATTTTCTCGCAGGGCAGTAATAAATTGACAATTCTGAGATCTAGGCGTTGCGGGAAATTCCGAGAGCTATCATTTCATTATATATAGTATGGGGTTCGAACAAAGTCTTCAACAACTTATGTACGGTCAAACGTCTAGGCCGCAATATAGCATTTTTTCATGAACCAAAAGCACAGTTCGCTTCGTTTATACCCTCTGAGCATTATCCACTACCTAATTGTTCGAAAAATCGCCTTCTGGTTGTACTTTAGCGAGATTTTCACTTCGAGTTTGATTGAGAGGTATGGGGCACATGCATTTGAATAAAGGCTAGAGTGCCTACCAGAGCATTTGAGATCATTTTTTGCTCGCTCACTTCCATCCTGACCGGCTGTGGAAATGGGGATAAAAGTGCAACTGCTCGTATTCCATCAGCCAAGACTAGTAGAGAGTCCCCCCCCACATCATTCACAACGATCCATTTCAGAGAATGTCCGACGATAATCGTGGAAACTCCATCATTACTATCGTCGACGACAACGACGTTCAATGCCTACAGGATGCTACTTCATCCAACCAGAATAACTACTTCTCATGCGACCACAACCAACAGCCCACCTTCTCCTATCCTGAGTCGTCATACTTTCCCGACTACCAAATGCCCACTCACCATAATCCCACTCGTTCGGCCACCAAGCCTCGTCAGATGCCCCCTGCCGTTCCTCCGCAGAACCCTATGAGCCGCCCAATGGTTCCTGCTTCGTCGCAATATCAACAGCATACTATCATTCGTCAGATTCGTCCGACGAACCCAAATCCTACCCCAATGCACCATCCCATGGTTCCTGTCCCAACTCAACCATCGTATCAACAGCCCAAGATAGCTCGATATCAGCCACCTTCAGTTTCCCATCAGACCCCGATGAACGGCTCTCGACCCGTCCACCAATCTCAGCAAGTCATGACCCGTCATATGCAACCACACAACCATTTAAGCAATCACTATGCCATGCATCGACAGTACGGTTACGGTAGCAATTATTATGGCAATCCCAACAACTCTCCGCATCCCGGGATGGGTAACTCATACGGCATGCCTCCTTTCGAGGTAAGAAAAACGATGTGAGAAGAAAGAACCGTTGGCCAATCATGGGAATTCAGGGGACATGCTTAGGCGAAATAACGATAAAAGTACGCACATTTTGTAGTCTTCGTGCTGGCGCCGTAATATTCCCAAATGAAAAATGTATGAAAGTACGATATTTTACCCTGTTGTTGCCCATGATTCAATGGTTTATAGTTCAAGTGAACATGTTTATGAAGATAATTTGGACATTGATCCTTGCGCTTGAATGGAAGATTATGTGTTCGAAGTCTGTTGCTCTTTTTGTGTAGTCTTCACCAGTACGAAATCGCTCATGGGAGATGGGTATAATAACATTATTATTCATTATTCTTAGAACCAATAAGAAGGATAAGGGGTAATACCGTAGTATCAAGGTTTGTTGTGTTCAAATAGTCAAATATATGAACGAATTCAGGAGCCTCAGGCGTCCCAGAACAGCCAAACCCCGAATGTGCAGAATGGGTCCAATGGGCATGCACAACAGACTGCAGGGCACGATGGGCAGGGCACATCGATGGACGTATCCAGACCAAATGACGAGGTGTTTCTTGCTCCAACATCACAGAGAGACCATACTAACCGCGGAGCTACGGTTGCTCACTTCCAGACTTCTAGTGAGAAGACTGCAACAAATGATGATGACCAAGTGATAGGTACGAGGAATACGGTAGAATGAAGTGTAATCGGTGTGTTCAGAAGATCCTCTGCCATCAACATCTACTTCCGCTCAGGAATCATCAAATCTAAACACACGAAGTAAGAGTCAAGTTACGGTATACTAGTCTCAGAAGAAATATTCAGCAACACAATGGAATTCGCAGTCTCGGCCGGTTGACAATGCCGCATATATGGTTTGTCCGGAAAATTCCAAGAAAACGAGGAGTGTATTCTGAAGGAATTGGACACAGACGATGAGTGTCTGGTGGCACTGGCGAATCTGCCCCCACTAGCCAACAGGACTTCTTCTGACTGCACGCAGAATGGTACATCGTGTTCGTCCCGCATTGTCTACATTGCTCGATCCGCTCCCTCTGACCCTGCACCCTCTCAGGTGAGGGCGCACCTCACCCACTAACCCATGCTTTGCACCCTTTGTATTATTTTGGAAGACGAACTTGATATACTGGGTACACACACTCCATCTGGCCGACGACTGTGCACTCTCAAATTTGCGTGCTATTTCGTCGCTTTTCTGACAATTAGCCATGATTTTGAATAGGTTTCGCGCTCAACAGATAGAGGCTCACTGTCAACTCCGCTTACCACAATTATACTGTATCGTTCTGACACTGATTAGGTGCTCGTTCAGCCAGTTACCGATCAGCCTGAGCAATGTCTGCAAGAGAAGGATGAGGAGTCTTTCAGAACCGCTACTCACAATTACGAGTACGTGAATAATGGTTGGCAGTTTGTATTCGAACTCGGTTATGTTTCACCTGATCCTATATCTGTAAAGATGTCGCAAAATAACCAATCCCTACTAACTGCCAACACTAACGTGAATGAATTGAAGCATCAACAATCTTGATGACGATGACTACTTTCAGCAATCCACCGTGTAAACGACTCAATCTGCCACGTCTTCGCCCATAAAGTCTCCCCACAACATACAGCCCCTCGTTCACTCCCTTCCATATACTACCAACAATTTCTCATATCAACCACCATGCCTTCCTTAGCCAATGCGATGTCATTTCTCCTCGTATCCCAAATCCCTATAAGAATCTTGATAGGGACCGAATGCCACCAATTGAGTGTGTGTTCCTCTCATTTTGGTGCCCTTTTGCCTGCGCAGAAAGGGGCGGCGTGTAACTCTTCTCCTCTTTTTATCACAGGCAGAACACTCGAGTGACCCTCCTCCCCCTCCTGGGCGCACTTCTCCCCCTCCTCCTCCCCATTCCACCACTTCTTCCCCCATTTCATCACTCATAGCACTGTCTGGCATTAGATGAACAGTCTAGATATCCTTCTGCCTCTCCCCCTATCATTCATGTATTATCTGCTCTCATCTTTCATCGCTATGTGACTGGTCTGTCTCTCTTCTTCTTCCCTATTCTCATCTCACTAGCCCTTATTGTACTTCTTTCCCAGTTGTAATTGCGACATCTTTCTGCAAATGATCGCGTCCTTCGACTTGACTCATCTCTTTTTGTCGTAGATTGTGGGTGGAATGGGGGTCTTCTTGCTCCTCCTTCCTCATTCCTCCACTTAAGTGATTCACATATTGTGTGTGTGAGACCATCTGATTCACTATGCACTGCGTATTGAACACTTGTTGCTGCCTCTCTTCCGTTTCCTACCATTCCCAACCCCTCCCGGATTATGGTAATCATAGACTCGTACGTATACCCTGTAGCGATAGTGCGAGATTGTTGTATCTCTTCCTCCTTTACAATTTACTGCCCCGAAAGTCGTTTCCCGCCACGCACATTTGTTTCTTTTGTGACAGTCCGTACGTGTAGGGGAATGAGCGGTGAGAAGAAGTTCGCGTGTCCTACAATGAGGGAAAACGAGATGAAGACTGGACTGGATCGACTTCTGGCTGATCGAATCTTGAGTGTGAGTCATGTCATTAAGTCATTTATACTTCCATTCACAAAAAATAACATGAGAGAACGAAAAGAAAACATCAATGAATGATTTTCCCATCGTTTGTTTACGATCCGGGGGGGGGGGTACTGATTGTGAGTCATTTCATTTACCCAACAGTCAACATCAAGCTGATCTAAGCGCTGAGACAGACAGGCTGTCCTTTCCCCGATCAAATAGTCTACATTCTCGATCGTTGAATCGGCTCGTTCCTCTGTCATTTCGCTTCACCTCCGCGACATTTACCGCCCGATTCCACGCAAGACCATCTTGCCCTTATCCCCCTCACTCTCAACTGTTTATGCATGTTTGTGCGCATTCCATTCTCTTTCTTTCTTTTCTTGCGGGTGGAATTAGCCGAAGATTCACCTCCTATTAGAGCAACTCCGCGTGTCGTAGGTTGTAGTAAGTCATGAGAGATCGAATACAGATCATGTGCATAAAGGGAATCACTTTGCAATTGACGTCATGAGGACAACCAAACAATGCGTCACGATGGGGTTCCAATTATTTGGCGGTCATATACATCCATCAATATTGCTAGACGAATTACACACTGTTCGGATAGACACGCAACACATAACGGTGTCTGTCTGTCTATTGGGCAATTAAACAACGCCCTGACTCATGGTCTGGAAGGAAGGCAAAGAAAGGAATTTCAGAAAGAGGACGGCGGTCAGGCAATGTCCCTACTCACTCAATACGGACTTGGGGACATGGACCTTCACGGTGTGAGTGTGACTTTATCTCTTACTCCATCTCTCTCGACCTTCTATTCGCCCACAAACGCCCCCACATGGCCTCTAAACACATGTGAAGTCATCCCATTCCATTCCATTCACACTTTGCAGCTGGACTCCGCGGTACGTAAGATGGGATCAACATTCGGACTGAGCAGATCGCCACTCGCTCCCAAGACGGACAAGAAGTAGCTCATTCCAAGTATTAGGATCTTCTCATTCCTCATCCCGCTTCTTCTACTGTCGGGCCATTACTTCCTCACCAGATCTCTCCTCGCATCCAACCTTTAACGCTCCAGCTTTATTGCAGATTCATTTGTTGTAATAGTATAATAGGTATTTAGTTTTGATCCAGTGGTTTGTATATCGGTGTGCATATCTCATATATATTCTTTCTCTCCGCTTGTTTTTTTAGTGCAATTGTTCTGCTTTTTTCCGCACTCTTCTCTCTCATTTTTCTTCGTAACACATTCTCCTATTGTTATAGTCGAACTGCGTAGTCGATTACATATTGTTGTGCAACAGTTTTCACTACCTATAGACCGGTTAGCCATAAACTACAATCCATGCCATGAGATCATCACACCACACATACATATCATTATGATTGGAATGTGGCGTCATGGTTATTTCGGGGGCGAAACTTGGAGCGAAATGGGCAATCGGTGCGAAACGAACTCGATTCAAGGACATGCTATGGACGGAAGTTAGGAACTGTTTCGATGCGTTTCAATGACAGGGAAAATGAGACAATTACAAGAATCAAGAACAGTCCACGTATAGAAGATCAGGAACAGGGCTACGCACCGAAAAAATACAATTTTTTTGTTGTAACCTTCGACTGCAAAGACTGATATTTTACATTCGTGAAGTGTATCTTCGCCTGAGCAAAGATATTCAAACTTTTTCGGAAAATTACCGAAAATGTCGCCACAGCTCTGTCCGTATTGTTCATACATTATCACATGGGGATATAAAACAAATCAGCGCCACGTGCCACACCCAATTCGCAATAGAATAACTTTCTGGGTTAGAAATTATATGAGATAGAATTTTATTGGTTTTCCGACGCGCAGACTTGATACGGATGCTTGCAAAGAACTTTGTTCTTGGAATTCTCTGATATAAATAATGCTCGATCACAAATGTAGGTAAATTGCCATCAGACACCATTGAGAGATGGCATCTAAGAAACACACAATTCCCGGAATTTGACGGTCTTTCTCCATTTGTAGGGCTCACGTGAATACGGCTCATTTGGCATCAAAATTCATGTAAGGCACAGTGGGTGTGCGCTGCCGTTCAGGGATAAATATTGGATTAATATTTTGCTCTGATATTCGCGAAAGTGAAGTCGTAACGGCGATAAATGTAGGATTGAAATGGTATGTCATTGTTTGTATAATATGATCTCTTCATCTCCAGCAAGACTCCTTGCGTACATGCAGTTCAATCAATTACATGCGATAGGGATGCAGAACAAATTGTACATGTATCTCTAGATAAAATATGAAGGGCGTACGACTTGGCACGAATTCGATTATCTGTGTAAAGGGCATAAAAATTATGATCTTATGCCATTATTTGCATATCAGAGTACGTGCCTTTGCCCATAGTTGTGCATGTTTCGTGCAGATGTGCCATTATTTGCATAAGGCATTGATCCATCACAAATCGCAACATGTGCTGCATTGTCCATAGAGTATCGTGTTTCCTTATGGGGGCCATCACTGTGCTTTGGTCTATGGATATGAAGGAGTGCTATGGGGGGGGGGGCTCATTCTGGTAGATGATGAGGGGAGTAAAGAGATAATATGCATGAATCAACACGCGTGAATTGTGAGGAGAAGAGCGGAGGGAGAGGGAGGGAAACTACTGTACCTCAAAGATTACTCCCTTCTCAAAGCAGTATTCCTAAATAAGTGTAACACATTGGCTTCAACAATGGGCTTCCCGATGTCTGGAACTAAGTTTGACAGGTAGGAAAACAGATAATGATGAGTGGAAAACTCTATTTGAATGATGCAGCAATAAATTGTCTATGAATTTACTCGAAGAGAAAATACAAGGATGTCGCAAATGGGAGCGCTTCCGGGAGTCTCGGCGTGGAATGAATGAGAGGCCGCTCTTCCCGGGATGAGCTCTAGTTGAAAGGTACAACGGGAATCCCAGTCATAGTGGGAGTCCCATTCTTCCCTCAGTAAGAGCGGTCTGCCTTTCTCCCTTCATTTTAGACCGCTATGAATGACTGAAGAATGGGAGTCCCAGCCTTGACTGGGATTCCCGTTATACTTTTTCCATTTGCTTATCTTCCCGGGAAGAGGGCTAGCTCATTCATTCCACTCCCAAGAGCAGTTCGCTACACCCTAGAAAATACCATTTGATGTTGACACCACCTCATAAAAATCGAAACTGATAATGAATCGAGAAAAAATCGAAACTGAAACAGGATGTAGTTTTCTGAATGGAACAATCAATTTTGATGAGAAATGGGATTCGTGCTTAGAGTTCTACCACGACATATTTATAACAACTTCATTTTGTGAAAAGGATTCTCCTATACAACCCTTGTCTAGCATTTATCTTCAAGACTTGGACAGTGTCTTGCTCTCACAAGAACATCGTAAGCATGTTATTACACGGCGAGAACCAGGCAAATATTGAGGCAAATCTTAACATTTCTGAAAATATGTGCAATGTTCAGGGAATATCGACAGCGCAGTCGTCTCCCAGTCCATGCAACTGCAAGGAAGTCTAGGAATTGTTATCTTCTAGTATTGAGTTAGTTTCGCCGAACAAAGTCCGAATTTTCTTAGCTACTCTTTTACAGTAGTCGAAATCTGAGCCAAAAAAGCATTTCTCACAAGAACACCGGTTGGCGTTGCAGAGTTAGACCGTGTGGCATAATGATCGATTGAAGAGCTGAAGAGGCAACACTTGGTGTATTTTAATTATCCTATCGATTTCCGCTTTCTCTTCACCACTCTGCAACTGTGAAATCACGAAAACTTAAACAAATCCATGGAAAAACATGAAGGAAACAGTATGGCAACAGGTCAGGAAAGCGCAAGATGAAAACACCGAGTGCTTGTTTACTGCGCCGTCTTTGCTTTGTGACTAGTACAACAACTTTAAATGAATTTATTGAGTAAAATTCTATTTATATAGCATTGATATAATATTTGAAGTGTATATTTGAAAGCTGGAATGATTTGGTTCGTTTAAAGTTTTGCTAGCCTCGGTTGTTAAGGATGGAGTGTCGGCGGGGGACTCGTCTATCGCAGGGGAAAGGGCGAGATTTGCTGCCCCCGCCAATCGTTGCCCGCCGTTTGCACGGCGCTCGCACAACGTATCAACATCAAACCAATTCCATCGCATAGACCGGGACATCATCTCACTCTCCACCGAAAATGGTCCCGAATGATCTACAATAAAGCATATTTCAAAGCACTTTTCAAAACCCACCCGTGTTATCTTTTGAACTTTAAGGCCAGTTTTCTACGAGTAATAAAAATAATAACAAACTAAAACCACCGTCAGATGATAGCCCTGGGTCCTATCTGCAAGAATGTGTAGGACTCGATTTGTAAATATAAAGCGAAATGTTTCAAATAGTGCGAAAATGTGCTGAGACGCCAGTTAGTGGAAGCCCGCCCATCGGTTTTCATCCTTGGAGACATTGATAACGGTGGAAAACATATGCAAATTGCATATCACAGGGAAGCTTAGGTGTCCATCTATCCACAGATACCAATATCTTTGGGATTTTATATCGTTGTCACTAAGTTAATCCACCCGAAAGAGCGGCCCTTGCGCCTAGAGAGGTGCCCTAATCGCACGCTCTAGAGAGGGTGCGGGGAGGATTCCTCGCGTGGTCGTTCACCCTCGTATATAGGGGGAGGCTGTTGGGGGGTAGGCACTAGCACTCGCTCAGTGTTTCTACGCTATAATGTCTGCTCCTGCACCCGTTGCTGCCGCCCCGGCACCCGCCACCCCGGCCAAGAAGACCAAGGCACCCAAGGTACTTTGTTGTCCCAAGTAGTCATGATGCCAATTCACACCTTATCCCAACCCAGCTTCATTTCCTCTCTTTAGGTCAAGAAGGCCGCTGGAGCCGCCAAGACTCCTTCTCATCCCACCTATGCTGCCATGGTCAAGGCTGCCATCAAGAACCTCAAGGAGTCCAAGGGATCCTCCAAGCAGGCCATCTTCAAGTACATCCTCACCAACTACAAGGTTGGATCCAACGCAGTCCAGGTATGAATATTCCCTCCCTTGTCTCTTTTACTTATCGATTCCCTTCCATCTCCTTCATTCCAATCCATTTAGATCAACTCTCATCTCCGCATTGCCCTCAAGCGTGGAGTGACCGGTGGCGCCCTCACTCAGCCCAAGGGAACCGGAGCCAGCGGCCGTTTCCGTCTCTCTGAGTCCGCCAAGGCCGTAGCCAAGCCCAAGACCAAGAAGGTACACATTTTTACTGTATCCTTCACTCTCCTCTGTATTTCCTCAACTTTCCTCTATTGATATTTTCCCCTTCAGGTCGCCGCCAAGAAGCCCGCAGCCAAGAAGGCCGCCACTGGAGAGAAGAAGACCAAGTCTCCCAAGAAGAAGACCCCTAAGGCCAAGACCGCCAAGAAGGCCGCTTCTCCCAAGAAGGCCAAGTCCCCCAAGAAGGCTAAGGTCACCAAGCCCAAGTCCCCCAAGAAGGCCAAGACCACTAAGCCTAAGGCCGCCAAGAAGGCCCCCGCTAAGAAGGCAGCAGCCACCGCATAAGTATTTAATAACCTGAATTTTTGCTCAATACCTCATTAGTACTTTAGTTTTCCATCAGAAATCTCGCTAATGTAGACTGCCCAGTACCTCATCTCATTCCCTCATGCTTACTCACTACGGATGATCTCAATTGCGTTCAGTGCATAGGGCTTCAATCTCATTTATACCTCTTCCCTGGTTTGGTTGTCCAATGCGACTTGAAGTCCTGTGATTTGTTGTACATACGTGTTTACCATGCATTATTCGCCGGCTATTGATGGCTACGATAAAAGAAATATAACTCAATGAGAGAGGTCCAGGTGACGCCCAGTTTCCCGCCAGGGAACGGATCAAGACGTGTGAGAGTAAGGACAATTATGGTGGACAGGTGTTGCATATTCAACATCAAGTACAATCAACATGTGATTTGATTGTCAAACAAAAGGAGTTGAACAAACACAGACTGAACATGTGCGTAATTGGAAATGGATTGATAGAAGATAGGAGTAAGCAATCGATGTTTTTCTTAACAAAATGACTTGGCAAGTTAGTTAGCATCGTTAAGGAAACAAATATACGACATTTCTTGTATAAGATGTCACCACTGATGGGCACAGTCGGTATGAACTGTTTATATTAGTAATGCCTTGCATGATGTGCCATCGCTAGGTGACATAGCGCACCCCTTTCGTTAGTGTAGGCCCTTTTATCTGGTTTCAATAGTATGCTTTATTTGTGCAACACTTTTCACTCAGTCACTCAGAAACAATTATGAATGACATTTTTCATTAGAATGACAGTTATCATTCTACAATCCAATATTTATCGACCTCATCCGCCCCTTCTTTGTATTATTGAATAGACAAATGGCCAGATCAGCCTTCTTCACCAATGAAAGTAGGTGCCAGCAGTTATTCTATGGCAGCAGTGTAACTGTAAACCGACAAATCATGGTTTCCAATGCAAATGCAATGACTTGTGAAATACAATGTAACTAATGGTGATGTTCACCTGCGGTTTTTTCTTCCGACTGTGTGTCGTCGCGAGTATCTTTCCCCATTGTTTTGTCCCGAAGCATGTAGCCATTCCTCAAGAGGGGCGATTATCATAGCATCCTATAGCCAACACAAACCGTTGTGACAAACCACATCTTCACAACCATTGATGCATGGATTCTATCCATCTTGATCAGTTTTCAGATCTGAAACAGATCCCATTACAAAATATCCTCTAGAAGAACCTTCCTTGCCAAGTCCATGCCTAAATGAGTTTGGCTTGAAGCACTCATGGAAAGGATCTCCTCCGGGAGACTTGTGTGCCATCATGGATGCCAACTCTCGTTATTATTGTACAAATGACCACGATCATCTGCAGATACCTAGGTGTAGTTGTAGTGGGAAAATGAATACAAACGGCGAATGCCTTGTACGATTCCATTTGTATCCGTTGTGTTGAAACCCGCCGAATCATATTTTACTCTCCTGGTGTATGCAGGAAGAATGATGGAGGAAGTTAGTCCTAAATTTTCAAATTTTGAAGCAAAATATATCCATGACGACGACAATCGTTGCCTTTACAATTCCATATATACCAAAACTGAGAACTAATCGACTCACAAAGACAAAACAATCGAATGTCAACTTTTTCCGGAAACGTTTCTCGTTTCTCTCCAGCACAATTTGTCTAATCGATTTTGGCGGGAAACTCGGTTGCATAATTTTAGATCCATATTCGGTCTCTAGTGAATTTATTGTCCGTGTCGATGAAGAATTTTGTACTATATTTTCGCTCTTTCATCTCCGAGATCAGTGCGGAATTGTAAAATGAGCGTGGAATGATGCACAATAGGAGAAGTTGGGAGGAGGGATAGGACCAAGGAGGGGAGAGGGAGAAAGGAAGGTACACGGTAGGGAGAGGACTGCTCTCCCTACCGTGCACCTTCATTCATCGAGGAGTCGTGAGGATTAGTACAGTGAAGGGATCAAGACGTGTGAGAATGTAGGGGTAATTATGGTGGACACGTGTCTCAGCAAATTCACACATAAATCATTAAAACTGTCATTTTGCCGTTTGACAGTTTACGAGTTTACTTTAGCGAAAGATTATATAAGTTCGTTGCTATAGATTAGAAAGAAAATCAACATAACGCAGATCTTCTCAGAGAGTGGAGCAGAATGAACCAAGGCCCCGACAGCAGATGAAAATGCATTTCCTGACTATATCGACCCCGCTGATTACGATTGCGGCCTTCGTTTGGCACGAAAATTGGCCGTGCATTCTATGTGCCCTCAGAGCACTTTTACATTTTTCTCTTTTCTGAGCGTGCCTCAAAATTATGTTATAGAGCCTTCATTACTACCTGCAGTACCGCGAAACTTCAAATCAGGGAAAAAATCGCTCAGAAATGAGAAAATGTAAAAGTGCCCTGAGGGCATATAAAATGCATGGCCAATTTTCGTGCAAAACTAAGGCCGCCATCGTAATCAGCGGGCTCGATATAGTCAGGAAATGCATTTTGATCTCGGATTCAAAAAAGTGCTGTCTGGAGTGTTGATTCACTCTCTCAGAAGGTCCATGATAATTCAAAATAATTTCTATTTTTACTAGGAAACAATGATTTTATTAGAATGACATTTATGATTAAACGGAAAATCCAATATTTTCGTATGCATCATTGAAGGCTTTGCAGGGTCGAGGAATGGAAGCGATGTCTTTGGTCTCTGTAAATCGAAAGATTAGTGTTTCTAATGTACATAATGGGCTCAAGCTACTATTGTATCAAAATTGTGAATTATTATATTATGTATTCAATGATAATCTGTGCGAATGTGTATTTCGTACTGCAGTATGCCGCCACAACTAGTCTTAAAGCATGGCGATTCCCAGTGGAATTTATTGTTAGATGTACCTGAGGAAGGGCGATTTTCATAGCATCATACAGCCAGCACAAACCTTTTCTTCAAAACCATATGTTGCATGGCTCATAGCCGTTTTTTGTCAGATGTGAAATCTGAAACAGAGCCGTATTGTTGTTCAAAACGACCATTGGACAAACCTTCCATATCAAGTCCATGATTCCACAGTAATTTGGTAGCAAGCACTTGGTTAGTTAACTCCTTCGTGGGACTGGCATGACACCAGGGATGCCAATTATCATTGTACAAATGAACACGATAATCTGCAGATAAGTACCTATAGCCGTTGCGGAAAAATTGAATATAAACGTACTTGCACGATTCCATTTGTATCAGCAATGCTGAATCACGTCGAATCATATTGTTATATCTCCTGGTGTAGGCAGGAAGAAATGTAGAGAAAGTTAGTCCTAAATTTACATATTTGAAAGTAAAAGAAATCTATGACAATGACAATCTTTGCCTTTCACAATTCCTTATGTACTACAGCGGACAACTAATCGAGTCACAAAGACAAAACAATCCCATTTCAGCATTTTCCGGAAAACTGTTTCTCTCCAGCACAATTTGTCTAACCGTGTTTGGCGGGAAACTCGGAGACATAATTTTTTATCCATATTCCCTCCTCTGTTAATGTATTGCACGTGGCAATGAAATTTTGTATTTTCGCTCTTTCATCACTGCGATCACTGCAGTATTGCAAAATGGGAGCGGAATGATAGACAGACGGCGAAGTTGTTTATATTAGCGGCTTTGCTGGGCAGCGAAAAGCGCGACGCGTTGTAGATTGAATTTGCGTTGAATGTGTGCGTCTCCGGGGCTCTCAGTCAACCTGCGCCTTCCTTGCCTCTTCATTTCCATCGATCACAACGACCATTGTCAGATTTTCCTCGTGCTATTGAGCTGTATGGCTTGTTATTTCGCCGGCCAAAATCCAATTTGACCATATCCACACCATATCCCAATGGTGCCCTCATATTTCATTTAGAATGGGCGGGGATGAGAGCCGCCGTTGTTGTGTATTCATGGGGACGACGCGGGAGGAGCTTCCATGGAGAAGGAAGCATGCGAAGAAGAAGAAAGTTTCATAAGCTGGGGCAGGACATGGATGTGAATGGGGTGGTTGCTGTCTCTCCTCTCACAGCCTAATCTCTCAGCGCAAGAGTCTTCTTCTTCTTCTTCTTCTTTCTCCATTCAGTCCCCGTTCGTTCCCTTCCCCTTCCCCTCTTCTTCCCACAAATCGCCTCGTATACACCCATATATTTCCATAAACCGCTGTTTGCCTACATGTGTTAGGTGGTGGGACTGAAAGGGGAGTCTCCCCTTCTCGTCCACTTGTTTCCTCCTTCTCCTCTTCCTACAGACATTATTCATCGTAGCTGCTTTCGCGTGACCGGTTGTCGTGCCATTGGCCGTTCCCTTCAGTCCTTCAGTCTCTTTTCCCTTCTTCGCATCGTCGTGGCTCCACTTTCATCTTCTTTTCCTCCTTCTTCATCTCTAGTCCTCTCTCTCCTCTTTTTGCTGCACTTGGACCGAATTGCCATGCTCGCCCTTCCGTTCACAAGTCAACTAAATAAGAGACGACGAGAGAAGGAGACAATGGAGTCCTTCTCCCGCTCTCCCCCTCATCCAGTCTGATTCCCCCGTCGTCCTTCATTCTAATTCAGTGCTTATGCAGGTGGCTCTCCCGTCTTCATCTTCCATGGGGGCAACAGAGGGCGAAGAGGAAGACATCAGTCGTCCAGGACACAATAGACAAAGGAGGTTAGCGGAGCATTTCTGAGAATATTGCGAGAAAGTGTGCCAGAATAGCACTTTGGGACAGTGAAATGGCCGTGATTTGCGCGAGGCTCTAATATTATTGGCTTGATTGAGGGCGCCCGCCTTCTTCCGCCTCGAGAAGCTGCCAGACTACATCAGGGATACAATGCACTGGATCATCGGGTGAGCGAGCCTCTCATTCTCATACCCCGGTCTTCATTTCCCATCTGAGATAATGTGCTCGAAGGGGGGATAATGGAGACGCGGATTCATGACATGCCAATGCATAGGAAGGGATGGGACGGAAAAGCCGAACGGAATGCATGAAGGGGGAAAAGAAGTGCCTAATGGTTCCTGCCTCCTCCCCCAACAGACAGATCACTATTTCTGCCCTCGTAACGTTCTGTAGTCTGAGCCAATTTCTGAAAGTAGTCTGCAAACAGGAACTTGTGCTGTGCTTGCGTGTGATGTAGTGGAAGTAGTGTGTGAGAATAGGGCTATTTCAGGCAGACGAGGCAAGAAGTCCATCTCTGTTGTATACAGTCGACTAGTATGTTCTCTATTCGTTCCATTCTCTCGTTCTGCTCTCACACAGAGCGGCTTATCGAGGGCTGAAATCGTTCTCACTCTCTATTCGGAAACACGGCAAAAACGAGCAATGTGGTGGGGGGAGTGGATGCAACTGGCTGCAGTTCGGAGGGAGAACATCGTTCTGATGATGCAGTACTCCTGCTCATTCCACACTGTCTGAGTGTGGATGATGGGAACAAACCGGTTGTGACCCCCCACTCCCCCTCCCTCTCCCCCCACTCCTTC
>JACMIF010000818.1:7783-31117 GCA_014805445.1 Diplogasteroides magnus
CCCTTACGTATTCTACGTAATCTCGTGGAGACCGGACATTTTATTATATACCGGTTCCCCCCCCCCCCTGATCCGCCGATAATGGAAGAAAGCCATAAGCGGAAGCTTGACCCCATCTGTTGCTTGTCAAAAGCGATAAGAACCCTCTATGCGGCAGTCTGTTATGTGGCTAATCGCTATTGAGATAGATAGAGATGTCCCTTGTATTCTTCACACAGTCTTATCGATACATCTGCACACATCCGGACAGTATCTCTTTATCTTCTTTTCCATATCTCTTTTGTCATCGGCACATGATTTTTCCGTTTTTGCTAAAGATGAAGAGGAAACTGAATCCACAAGCGGAAGATAAAGCCACTCGCTATGATGTTCGTATACGTTTCAGTGCTAGCATTTGAGAGTAGAACCTGAATCAGATGCAATGTATAATTGTTTTCCACCGAATAACAGCATTAAAAATTCACTTACTCTTAGATTCTAAACAATCGTCATACATATTGCATTCATTCGATCCAAGTAGTCACATCTGCTATGATCTCACTATCCTAGCGCAAATTTCGGGGCACAAGTTTCATTCCTCTCTTAAATCCCTGAAAATCTCTTACTGCCCCCGTGTTTGTGTCTCTCTACTCACTTCCGCATATCATTGGATATAAAAGGAAGATGTGTCAAGATGTGAACAAAGTATGTTCAAGGGTTGTCGGCACACTTTGAGTTGAAGAAAAAGAGCGCACTTAGCGCATTTACCAGCGGCAGATGAGGTCAGTAGCTGCTACCCCGGTAGAAATATGGTTCAGCTTGACCATATGAGAGGAACTATTTTGATGAACGAAGCATTATCTCAGTAAATCATCATGAAATGCGTACGAGGCCGAAAGAAAAGCAGGCATCAATGCCCATCAGCTTTCCGTAATTGTAGGTTTCAGCAAGGCGAAAAATGCTGACAAAAAATATAAAAGAATTCGATTTACTCTTCCGAAAGAAAGAATTGAAAATAAATGAGAATAATAGTGAAAATGATATTGAATAAATTTCTTACCATTCATGCAAGGACTCGTATTGCAGATCATCTTCCCCGTGGCATTCGTGTTCAGTGCAATGTTACAATGACGACCGGTCCAGCCTGAACATAAGAACATTATCAGCGGCTTTAAATGGAGAAATGCACTATGATGGTCAAATTATTACGAAAGTGCGTCTTCTAATATAGACTACCTTCAGGATTCCGAATATGTTTCGAAGAGCGCGTAAGTATTGAGAAACGAAAGGTTAGCGCTAATGGTGATTAGAGACCTCGAAACGGGTATTTCTAACCTCCCTATTCTCGTCCGAGCGGTTGTCTATGAGGTTGAAAGACGAACGCTCCGACTAGAACAGGGAGGTTAGAAATACCCGTTTCGAGGTCTATAATGGTGATTTATGCGTTTTACGTCGTCTAAAAGCATTATCCCCACCTTGTGGACAAACACACACGTAGTCACTCGATGACGTCTTCATGCACTTCGTTCCATTGGCACAGGGAGAACGAGACTCACAGACGTGGGCATCTAACACGCGTTACAGGTAATTAGCGACCACCCCTCGGAACAAAAAAGTCAAGATCGTTTTGCTGGCCCAAAACGATGTGCGATTGGTACCTCCGGGGAAGTGAATTAACATGCACAATAGCAATGGTCAACTATCCCTGTGGTTCGCTGTGGTCACTTTGGCGAAGTTTCAGCTTTGATGGAATTGAATGGCCGTGCCCGAAAAATCATATCTCGAGAATCCGAAGATATTTTTGGTCGCTCTTTTTTAGAGCTGCGAAAGATATTCATATTTCATTTTATAGCGCGTTAAACGCTCTTTCTAATGAAAAAAGAACGACCAAAAATATCATCCGATTCTCGAGATATGATTTTTCGGGCACAGCCAGTCAATTCCACCTCTTCGGGATAGCGCCTAGTCGAAACGCGATCACAGGTCAAAAAGTCACCTTACTTGCACGTTTTCAGGAAATACTCGGGGCGGTATTTATAGCTCTTGAAACGGGCTTTCAGGATTACAAATAAAGGAAACCGACCTAGTGCAAAAAGTTTCACAGGACGTTACTTAGAACAAAGCATACCGAAATGAACTTTTTGAATTTTGCGCGTAATTGTTATTGTAGAAGAACTGCGAAAGCACTTAATATTTCATTTTATAGCGCGTTAAACGCTCTTTCGAATGAAAAAAGAGCGACCAAAAATATCTTCGGATTCTCGAGATATGATTTTTCGGGCACGGCCGGTCAATTCCACCAAAGCTGAAACTTCGCCAAAGTGACCATAGCGAACAACAGGGATAGTTGACCAATGATATTGTGCATGTTAATTCACTTCCCCAGAGGTACCAATCGCACATCGTTTTGGGTCAGCAAAACGATCTTGACTTTTTTGTTCCGGACCAGGGTCCATCTGTTCGGTAATTACCTAGAATTCGTGCTAAATATCTTTAGTTGTCCGGAATCACTTAATAGCACTGAAGCGGAAAAATAGTAATGCGAGGCGAATGTAAAATTTCTAATATTTTTCAACATTTCGGCATATTAGTTAGAAGAATGTTTAAAACGATGTGTTTCGTGAAGATGGAAGAAACAATAACACTCAATGGGCGGGAAATCACAGACTGCTCAACACCTTACACGGTCATTCCCCCATTGTGTAGTTCCGGTCAAAGGGAATAGCGACTTATCCATTGGAAATCTGTCCTGATTCATGTTCTAAGGCGGCCAATCAATCAGTTTGTGCTTCTCCTCTAAAGACCCGAATATTCGTTTCGAATACCCCGGGGGTGCAAAAGCCAGATGCGTCGGTTACAGAAGTCGCGAAAGGGCACGGGATCAAGTACAGAGTAGAACTCCCGCGGCGAAAATCGGAGAGGTGAGAAAAGGCATGAAAAGTACGCGATTAGAAGTAACCGACACAAGTGCAAGAAACGGAGATTAGTGCGCGGTGGATTGGGAGCGATTTGGGACCCCGGAGCAGAGTCAGCTTCATCGTTCATTCCTCTCTGCTAACAATAAGCGCTTTTTCTATTCAAAATAGTTCCGAACTGACATTAATGAGAGACAGGAATTGTTAAAAGAGTGTGAATACATGAAAGATGCCCTCAGAGTATAAGAAAATGGCGAGAAATGAGACTCTCACCCAGTCCTCTAGTTTGCCGCTCGCCCTCGCTCCAACATCGTTCTCCTTGTCTGTTTCTAAAAAGCACTCCCGGGTGGAATACCAGATTACTGTATCCTCACCCTGCACACTGGATGTGGTATTTGATCCCTAGAAGACCCGGGATTTCCACTTCTGTGGCCTCAGGCTTCGCGACGAACGTGAGGACGCCCTTGTGGCGGAACTTCTCTTAAAAGATACCGTAATCCCTTCTGATCTCATTTATCATTTGAATCTCGTAATTTCCCGCCAGGAGATGGAGAAATTCGAGGCACGAAGAGATTGCATGTATAACTGGTGGCAGGTGTTGCCTTATTGTAGTTTCTGATGCACAAACGTTCTCTTCCTCCTAACAACCCTCCCACCACCGAAAATCTATCACGCAACTGCACACAACTGTTCGATCATTTGCATTTCCCGCCAGTTTATGTCACTTATCCCGTCCTAAGGGCTCGTATCTATGATAGATGACCGTTCAAGAGAGACTTACACTACAGTTAATGAGGTTTCAAGTGGAAACATACAGTAGATAGATGATTACTGTATTTCGATTATTGATCGGTTTTTGTCTATTCGTAGTTATATCCATTTACTGTATCTGAGCTGTCATGTCTTCAAAGAGCTATCCATGACGGTGGAATCAGAGAAGCACGGATGAAGTACGAATTGTTCTATAAACACTTGACCGTACTTGACCATTCGCTGATACCTATCTCAATTTCTTCTTTTTGAACGGTCGTCTACAAATGAAAAGACTGGACCGCTCAGGGCAGAGGATTGATGATAAAAAAATACTAAACTTGATGTTGACTCTGTTTGTTTTTCGTTGTTACTTATCTTCATTCTTTCTATCTGATCAAATCACAAAATATACGTAACCCATTCCTTGATCATTTATAGTGGCTGTATAGCAATTCTCAGCGATAACCACCCATGGGTATAAGCATGACATCCATTGACTGATTACTCTATTTACCCCCTCAACCGTACTTGTCACTCTCCCAACTCCCTAATGTACTTATGCTGCGTTCAAAACGTCGTTTCCGTCGTTACCAACGCGAAATTTCCGGTTCACAAACGCGTGTTTTCGTTTCCGCGGAAATGTCGCAGGGACTTTGTTCCTGTTAAAGATATCAATTTTCAGTCAATTAATAAAAGATTCGTCTCGTCGAGACGAGCATTTTTCACCCTTCAGATCGCAAAAAAGATGAAAACTGAGGGAGTTATGCCATTTTTCCATATCGGAAACGTTTCAAATTTGGATTCGCGCGCTTTTGGAAAAAGTGGCATAACTCCCTCAGTTTTCAACTTTTTTGAGATCTGAAGGAAGCAAAATGCTCGAGTCGACGAGACAAATCTTTTATTTATTAACGGAAAATTGGTATCTTTAACAGGAAAAAAGTTAGGGCAATGTTTCCATTTGTTTCCACGTAACGAGAAAAAGTGCGCTTTTGAACGGGTTTGGTAACCAGAAACAACGTTTTGAACGCAGCATTAATCGGTCAGTGGTGCGAACAGTAGATAAGTGAAGATAATGGTTGAGGGAATAGTATAGATGTCATTGCATCGCACCTGTTACAAGATAGAGACTCCAATAAATATGGGCAGATGGTCAACTTCCTTTCCCATTCAATATTGTCCCAACCAACCTTTGCCTGTGGCCGAACGAGCCTCCACTGATAATCGAGTCGAATCCTGAAATGAACTGGTTTAGTGGGCAAGATCCTGAAATGAACTGGATCCTGAAATGAACTGGTTTAGTGGGCAGATGATGATGTTTCCGGTTGGATTTTGTCATTTTGGATTTTTTCAATTAAGGCACCCGGGCGGTTCTTCTTCATGAAAGATCAGCAGAAGTTTTCAATATAGATAGGACTAAAGGCGATGAGGGCTCAACACAATTCGGACGTGTTTCAGAGACAAGATAATAGCAGTTGTACACGACAGCAATAATAGGGTGGATCGAGGGCGAGGATAGCGCTGCGCTCCGTGCAGCCCCTCCGTGGTTTACATTGAAATCTGCCGCGCCATGCCATGGGTTAATTACCGGGGATATTATCATGTATCATGTAATCAGAAGTGAAATGCGTTCTATATGTATTGTTGCTGAAACATGATACTAATCACATCTAGAGACGATTAATGCGACGAAATAGCATGTAAATATGAGAGAGTAAGCGTTTTACAGTTACGAAATCACGAGTAGTGTTTGTACTCGGAATATCAGTCCAGTTTATATGAAGGATAGCGCTACTCTCAGCGCTGCCCCTCCGGGGTTTACATTCAAATCAGGCGTCATGCGTTATTTACTTGGGATGCTCCGCGCAGCCCCTCCTGTGTTTACATTGGAAGTTCAAAGATCAAAGATTAAAGTTCGATTTTTTCAAACTTTACTCGGTGAGTGAAGTCGATTGGTCTTTGATTCGATTCTCTAGGACCATTTTGAACGGATGATGCGCACGGAACCACAGACAGACAGACAGTGAAGGAGCGCCAATAGAACAAGCATACAAAAAGAGATATGTTTCGCAGCATGCTTATATGCAATTGAGGCTCAGTTCAACAATTACTCTCGTGATTCGAATATGAATAAGCAATGTGAAACCCATCCCTGTTTGAATCCTACGTAATTCTCACTGGATTGGACGTGGTAATGTTGAAAACGAGCTCCTCCTCCTTGTCCAAAACGCCCTCCCTCATGCCATACTTGCACGGACCCAGTCCAATGCACACTCGGTAGTGTACCGTATCCTCGGGGTTAAGATACATTACCAGTTGGAATCGCGACGAGACCTAGAACGATTCAGTTCAGAAGCGGGAATTCGAACCAGACGCCTCACTTGTTGGATTACGGCCAAAAACAGCAAAATCAAATGTAAGGGTCTCATTTCGGTCCTGAAAACTGGGTCTTAGAAGTAAAAAAAAACAGATGACACGGGAAACGGGCGATTATTGTCGAATTATCACGGTAATACGATAAGGGAGACAAGTTTCAGAGAGTCGAGGAGGCAGTGATGGCCTCTTATGGTGAAGAGAGTAGAAGGTAAAGGATGAGAGGGAGGGAGAGTCTTCCCTCCCCCTCAACCAGACTATAGGGATGATCACGTCCGCCTCAGATGAAAGAGGGTAGCATGAAGTTATTGGCTACGTTGGAGTAATCGTTTGATTATTCGGGCAGGCCCTCAGGGCATGTAAGACGGCATTTGTTCATACAAGGGTGCGAGAAGAGAGTGTCGGCCAGTGATTGTGTGGCTATTCCATGATTGAAGGAAACCAAAATGAAGTGCACTTTGCAAATCTGTGTTTGAATGCAAAATGATAATGAAGAAAGTACAAAGTACTTCAGATAGGCGGGAGCCTAGACTCGAACGTGAACGACAATGCGAAATATGCTTCGCGGAGTAAATATTAAGCTGAGAGGTTGCATTTCAATAGCAGAACTGATTTGATTCCCCAGAAAAGTCTATTGAATCCTCAAGGCAAGAAATAGTATGACACAACTGCTCCGCGGAAAAGTTGCCAGAATAACACTTTACCGGTTATGCTTCGCTGAAGATGTATCTTCTATTATATGGCAGCATTGAAACATATGTGCAATTTATTAAAACTGCCAACCACAGTTAAAATCAGCGCTGATGAGAGAGAAATGAGTGAGCCTCAGGGCAAGAAGAGGGCAAAGGGGAAAGAGGGGACCCGTTGAGTATGGGTGTGACTCAGACATTGTGATTGGATGGGAGACTGGCACTGTGGGGTTCTCCCTGTCTGAAACGTATTCAACCCGGGATTCATTCGCTTCCCTCATTCGCAACAATACGTTTATTTAGTCTCCCTTTTGATATCGCAAAATATTTCTCTTCGTTATCCCGCCACTTATAGATGAGCAGCAAATAAATACGAATATTCTGATAAGAGATGTTTCCGTCATCGTATTTTTCGATTACTATGATATTATGAACGGAATGAGATGTAATAGGCTTCATGTGGCTTTTAAGAGGGGGAGACGCGTTTTCCGCAATTGTGTTTTGATTTCCTTCGTGAAAAAAATGATAGAAATTACAATTAATGTCGTTATAGTTTATCACTTAAAATATTACTATGAGAGACGACATCTCAGGACCGCTAAACGGGGATTTTTGTAGTTGTTCTGTCTTCCTCTATCAGATTGCTGATAGAGGAAGACAGAACGATAAAAGCACTATTCGATAGGAAGTGATGGAGGGATACCCGGATGAAGTAGGTTTCAGATTGAATCAATTTTCATGCAAATGATGAACTGACCGTGAACTGATATGTTTCATGCAATACTCAAATACAAAACATATTGTATTGAGTAATCGGAAGTGTACTGGTCAGAAGTAAAAAGTGGTCCAAATCGTACGCTAACAGTTCAAACTAGTATGCGAAACTATTCTGGAAGCCTTTCGGTTTATTCCTGTCGCTGACGCATGGAAAAGGAATGCAGGAATGTTCATTTAATTGCTATTTGTTGCGCTGATATCACTGAAATCGTTGTGGTTCGTACGTATGCCACCCAAAGTATGCCCCCTGAGCTCGTCATTCTTGACAATGAGTCAAGAATGGAAGCGCTTCTCTTTCGCCCATCAACCACCAGATAAGGCAACGCTGTTCCGAAAGCGGCATTGGTTAGTAAGTGATAGTGGAGCATTCATGACCACTGGCTACCCCTACGAGTTGCCAAAAAGACTTGGATACATTCCAATAAGGCCAGGAGGAGAGTCATGAATGGATGGAAAGGCGGCGTTTCCCTTTATTGTGTAATCAACGCCGTGAGAAAGATGCCAATATACCGATCACGCATAATGAAGTGGGGCGGATTCTTTTGGGTAAAATCACTGGGGAAACCGAGGAATTATCGTTGGGGAATTTTTTTGTCACAATTCTCTGTACCATCACATCAGGCTATTTGTCCAAAATATAAGACCGATGCGAAACGTACATGATTCGACCTCATTTCAACTGTGAACCATGTGCTCTGAGTTGATGGATCAACATGCGACAGTCTTATAACGACAATATCAGTCACTTGCTGTGATTAGAAGATGAAATGCAGTATCCTGTAAGGCTATTGGAGAAGAGCAATATAACGATAACTATCAGAAGACATAGGAATCGCGGACACTTACTGAGCGATTTACAACAATATGGCTCGTGGACAGTGTTGTTAGACAGGAAACAATTTTACTATCACAAAATGGGGGATGCGGGGAGGGATGGAATACAAGAATAGAGAGCATAACGTCCGTTCTCAATATTGAACGAGAGTACTTTGTTTTACAGTGAGAGGAGAAGGGGATGGAGTCTTCTTCCCATTCTCTCTCGAATGTCTCCAAGACAGAAACATACTTAGATATTATGATAAATACCAGCTAGTTTTTCAAAACAGTAGATAAAGCGCATTTGTTACTCGTCTATTTTCCATGGAGCGGTTGCCCATCGAACGTAGAGAATCTACCAGAGGCAACCGCTCCGCGGAGATTATGCCGAATTCGAAAATCTTTTTGTTTATCGTTGTACAGTTCTGGCGTTCTCGTTGTACATCTCGTGCTCATGCCCGATTTTCCTTGAGCATTAATTTTCACTTTCACCTCTCGGAATCACGACTCGGGAAAGAAATGGTGGCGAATTGTCATCCACTATCACTTATGAAAATGAGTCGGTATTCCACCACAGCATATTTAAAATAGGTTTTTATTAGCAACACTTTCTCTGACTGTCACGAATTCGTGGTGCAAAATACGTTTGCATATACATATCCCAACTACCACCTGACCATGGAACGGATTCGATTCGTGTATCATCACTAGACTTCCCCATTGCTCGAGTCCTTTATTCAAGCTCTACAATAGAAATCTACAATTCATCACTTGAGATATTGTGTGGACGGACACTAGTTTTGGAAGGATTATAGACTGACAAGAAGATTCTTCTCCTGGCGGTTGTCTCTTTCAGCTGATAGACAACCGCTCGGTGAAGAACTAAAGAGAACGAATATACTTCGATGTGCGATTTACGGTCTCTACTAGGGTTTCTATTTCGGGAGTAGAGTGTATTCGTCTGTTGTGTGAGTCACGAGGAGCGTTGTCTGTTGCATGAATGAGACAACCGCCCCTCGGAAATCAGACACCAAACGAACACACTCCACTCCCGAATTAGAAACCCTAGTCGCTACTGACAAGGACCGATCATCAACATATCGATATAGAAAATCTCACTGAAGTTGAACAAAGTGGAAGGAATAGTCTCCCTCAACATCTAATGTCATTAGGAGAACCCATAATTGAGAGATCACTTCATTTCTTTCCGACAAGCATAAATAAAATACAACCCGTAGAGAGAATTCCCTAACTGAAGCATGTACCCAAGTGGCAGAATATATGGAAAATGTACAATATGAGGAATGACTAGTACAACTGGTTAAAGTTCTAGATTAAGAGTATTGATGCGTCTTTTTATCTGCATATTGACAAGAGGGAGGATAATAATTATGCTGAGGATATGCCAACATGAATTGGCTGTCTCCTCCTTCATAGGGAGGGGAAGGATTTGCTTGAAGGGATGACATTATGTGACGACCGTCCCATCCCATCGCCTACAAGAGTTGTAGGTAACAAATGAGGAGGGAGAGGATCACTCACCGTGTTCGTGTATGCAGGATTGTAATTTGGGGAAGCATAGTCATTCCCCCTCCATTGGCCATTTGTAGAATTTGGAGAGTCCATGAATCCAGATGACATGTTCCCATTGCAACCCTGTTGAATGTCTTGAATGGATGAATGGCAAATAAGTCACACTTTTAGTCCTGGAGGGGAAGGAGTCGTACTGTATCCGGAGGTAGACGTAGGTGGAGTGTCAGGAGACTTGGCCTTTTTCACAACAACCTTCTGAACACTGTACTTGTCACAGCATTAATAATGAAAGATTTAGACCTTTATCCGTTGTGGAAGAGTCTTTGATGGGATTTGAGTAGAATACATGCTGACCCCTGAATGAATACACGAATGATTCATACTCGTCAAGGGCAAACCTCCTATTGGAGGAAGATTCATGTTGTATGGTATGGCTGAAGTCCTCGAATAGGCTTGTATACTGTAAGTGCCATGTTCCTTCAAGAAATACCAAGGGGCTCCTTACCAGTGCAACACTTCGTCGTACTTCTTTTCTCTTGCCAACACTTCCGCATTTTTGTCGTTCTGATTTGCTTGATCCTGCAGATTGCATTGATATAGACTGACTAATGAACTGTCTCTGACTGGATTGGCTCCTCTTTCTAGAAGAATCTTCACTACATCTTCATTGTTTGCAATGACTGCCAATAGAAGAGGAGTGTTTTCTTCTACATCTGGTGCATCCTAAATCACCATTTCATCAATATTCTCTCATATTGACAGACCTTATTGGCATTTCTTCCAATTAGTAGTTCAATCATTTGTTTATTTCCAGTGTTTCGATGTGCTGCATAGTGCAATGCACTCCTTCCTTTATACCTAGACAAGGATTCCTGAATGGTCCCTTCCATTCTCCTCTTTCCATCTCCTCGTCTTACCTTATTCCCTTGATAGTTGACATCTGCCCCTGCTGCAATGAGTATCTCTGCCCCTCGCGTGGACTTCTCAGAGTACATTGCATACAACATGAGTGCAGTACAGTCTCCATCATCCACGATGTTCAACTGAATATTCTTTCCTTGTCTCTTCTTCCCCTTCTACTCACGTTGTCTTTACACTCCTTCCTGTCCTCTTGCATCTTCTCCACAATGTACTCTATGCACTTGTCATCAAATTGACTCGCAGCAACATGTAAAGGTGTCCTTTCCCTCTAAAACTGTCTTCCTTCTCCCCTTCCTTTCCTCTTTCGCATACCTTATTCTGATGCAGTGGATCTGCCCCCAGTTGCAGTAGTTTCTTCACCAGGAAATCTTTGTGACTGGTACATGCCAGATGAAGTACAGTATTCCCATCTTAGGAATGACTCTCTTGATCTCTTTTCTCATTCATTCACACCTTCATCTTCTGCTTCCAAATCTGCATTGTTCTGGCATAACTTCTGTAGATCCTCCATGTCTGATGTAGAAGTACTTCCATTTCTGAGTGCCAGCCAATGTAATGGAGTCCTCTTGAATCTTCCATGGTGATTCACTTCACAAGGGTCGATCTGTAGCAGAAGACTGAGATGGAATGCAATCACTGATCGCTTGCCTTATCGAGTAGTCCCTCCGTGACTGCCTTCTCTAGTTCACTTGCTTCAGGAATGACTTCTCTCTCCTTCATCTTCTTATATACTGGCGGATTCTTATATCCTGAAGGATGGGCAATGGATGCTTGTTGTTGGTACTGCGGATACTGAAATGATCTTTCATCACTTTACCCCACTCATTCCGTACCGTATAACCATGGAAGTATCCCAAATCGCTATGACTATTATCACGTACAGAATCCTTCGCTGAACTCCAATTACATCAATGAATATGAATATATTCTCACTTGGTGGATACCAGGTGGGTGCCTTGACAAGTTTCCTTTTCTGTCCAGGCTTTGTCATCATGAAGGCAACAAAGAGCACACCTGCTCCCAGGACTCCGGCCACAATCAACCACACTGAAGTTGACGATATTTCCCCACCCAGATACAGTTACCCACCATAGGTATGTTCTGGAGGAGAGGGCTTTGATCTATCGGAGCTGTATGCATCATGTATGGTCATCCCCAGTCGCAATGGTTGTTTGGTCTGCGAGGCACCGAGAAAAGAGGCGATTTGGTTTACAGAACTGAAACAGTCTTGTCGACAGTTGGAGACGTCCACTTCGAGGAAGACAATGACTCCTGGAAAGGAGAAGAAAATGGATGAAGAAGAGAAGGGAAGACAGACCTTTGAGGGAATTACTCGAACGACGAACACGAGTTGGATATTCTGATTGGAGGATCTACAATCGAAGGAATGAGTACGGATGATTGATTGAATGATACCGTATCCTGATTGAATATCTTCTTTCCAAGACCTCCGTCACTACTCCATTCGTACGCTTCTGGTCCGTCATTTCCATTGTTCACTCGAACGGTCGCACGAATTTGTTGTGAGATATTGAAAAGGATTTCCTGTACATTCTCCACGAATACATGGGGCTCGATGGTTAGAATGAGAACAAGATTAGAAGATAACTGAAGATAGTACGACTTAATGAGTGAATGAGGTATGAACTGACCGTTGAATTTCTCTTTCCTCCATCACAATCCCCTCCATCATTCGAACATTCTTCATTATTGCATTGTTCGTCACATATTCCATTTGCATAATGTTCCTTACAGTATTCTTCCCTGAATAGATAACTTCTCACCTCATTCTTGCCACTCTTTTACCTTGTTACTGGGCATTTCTTCATTGGTTTCCTACAGTCATTTCCATCAAAGAGACAATATTCGTTGTTGCATATTTCATCACAGGTTGTATCGTTGAATCTATGGGAGCAGTATGAAGGATTGATACATCTGAACGAGAGATTATGATTGGAAGACGGAATGGACTCACTTTTCCCATGGATCTGTCTTGTTCGCAGAACAGTCTCCTCCATCATATGCACATGCATAATGATTACACTCTTGATCACATTTACCATCTCCTGCCAGTCGATCACATTCATTCCTCTTACACAATTGTCTATCCACTCTGAATAGTCCTTTCTTCCCTCTTTCCTTCCCATTCACTCACTCATCAGTTGTATTATACATATCGACATCTACCCATTCCTGACAATTCTTCCCTGTGTATCCCCTTGAACATTGACATCGATAGTCAGCCACTCCATCTATACAAATTCCTCCATTGAGACACACTCTGAATGTCTTTCCCATACATTGTCATTGAATGATTCACCCACCCTGGTCTACAATCATCTTCATTCACTTGACAGTCATGGCCAGAGAAGCCTCGTGGGCATTGGCATGTGTATCTGAATGTACAATCATCCTCTGTCATTCTCTTCTCTTCTCTTACCCATTCACTCCATCCTTGCACATTCCTCCATTCTGACAGGGGGAAGTTGCACAATCATCGATGTTCACTGCACATAACTGAATAGAGAAGAAGTAGAGAAGTAAGGGAGGGAGGGGAACCTTTCCAGTGAAGCCCGTTCTACATACACATGTAAAGTCTGCTATTCCATCAATGCACGTCCCTCCATTCATACATGGATCTACAATTGTGGTGTGGATGGATGGTGTGGTGGGTTCAGTGAGTGTGTACCTGTACTACACTCGTCAGTATTCTTCAGACAATGTCTTCCTTCCCATCCATGTGGACACACACATCTGTATGATCCATGTGAATTGGAACATGTTCCTCCATTGAGACAAGGGAAGGATTGACACTCATCGATGTCCTTTCAATCAATGGTCACATTGTAGATGACAATCACTCACCTCTTCACACAATTGCCCCTTGAAGCCCCTTCCACATTCACATGTGTAGTTGCGCATGTCTTTTGTGGGATGACACTTGGATCCATTGTCACATCGATTACTGTATTACTGATTGGTTTGTACAGAAGGATACACTCACCCAGAGCAAGGATCGCGTGTGTGTTCACATCTCTTTCCATAGTGAGCCATTCCACAATGACAGACGAATCCATCAATTTCATTGAGACAAACTCCTTCATTGTCACATGGATTTGATGAACAATGATCAATCGGAATCTAAATGGATGATCCTTCTCCTCAATTTACTTTTCCCTCATACCTCACAATCCACTCCTTGATATCCATTAGGACACAAGCACTCGTATGTGTTCTCTCCATTAGACTGTATACACCTGCATAGTCTTCATTCCTTCTCTTCCCTTCTCTTTTCCCTCACCTTCCATCATGTTGACATGGATTGGCAGCACATCCAGTGCTTTCCTTTCTCTTCTGCAGACATCCAACTCCGAATGTTCCTTCAGGACAACGACAGATGATTCCACGAGGAGTAGAAGGGTCAGAAGAACACAATTCGCCCATTGGACAGGACGACTCATCACAGAGATCTCTCACTCGAGTCTCACAGTGAATGCCCTGAAGGGATTAACAGTCAAGGGAGGAATGGAAAGGGGAAAGGGACCTCGAATCCGATTGGACATTTGCATTGTCCCTCCAGACAAGTTCCTCTATTCTCACATCCACAACAATCGGGAGAATCTGAATATAAGAGTCAATATTAATTGAGAAGAGATTCCTACCATGAGGACATTCATCCATTCTTATCTCACAGAATGTGCCAGTCATTCCAGGTTGACAGAGGCACTTGAATGTTCCTGGATAATTGATGCAACTTGATCCTTCTTCACATGGCTGATCGGCACATTCATCCATGTCCATCTCACAGTACTCTCCCTGTAGATAATGATATGTGAATGGAAGAGGAAGGAGTCTCTCACTTCCCATCCTGGATCACAATCACACTTTCCTTCTCCTTCCTCATTCACATAACAGAATCCATGCACACATTTGTACGACTCTCCCAATGGAATACATTCACTATCAGGAGAACATTTATTGGCTGAACACGCATTCTGAACAAGTTGAATGAGATAAGAAGAAGGGAAAGGACAACCTTCTTGATCTGACAGACATGTCCTCCAAAGGAATCATTGCATACACATTGGAAGTATCCTTGTTGGTTGATGCAACTTCCTCCCTTCAATGAACATTTTCTCTTCAATTCATTCTGCTCACTCACATTTTGACATGGATTCCATTGACATTCATCCACATCCTCCTCACACAGTCTTCCCTTCCATCCGGATGGACATGAACATCTTCCTGAACTCTTTCGACCTCTCTCCTCTTCATTCTCCTCTCACCATCCCCATTACAGTATCCTCCATTCCAGCATGCTCTGGTTGAAGTGACATCAGGTGAACATCCATTTGATTTAAGTGTATCCAGTGATATCTGAAGTGAACATTCGATCTGACTGAATGAGACCTTCTCCAACCTCGCATCGATATCCGGTGTGAAGAGTGTCGCATATGCATACAGGCCCGTTGTCCTGAATGTTTCACTCTCATTGCCACCCCTATCGCCCTTCCTCTTACAGTTTGTAATGGGAGCACACAAAAAGTAGCTCTCTTTCGGCTCAAGCCCATACGAAAACTGGCGCTGTTTCTCTTCTCTTTCACCGTGGGAACAGAGCCAATTGTCAGAATCGCCCAACTTGTGATCTCCTACCGTAATCACACAACCGGACTCTACCCCTAATTTAGTTAATTTGTCAGTGTCTCCTTACCGTATCCGTGCATTCTCCCCCATTACAAAGAGTAATTGTACATTGACTGTTCTCCCGTTGACACTTGTCCCCTTCGTATCCCTTTTGGCATCTGAATATCCCCTTGTGAAGGAAAGACTTCTACTCCAACCTGCACGTGTATCTGCCTCCTCTTTCCACAATACATGTTCCTCCATTGAGACAGAGAGAATCATCACATGCCTCCTCCTTCACTCGACAGTCTCTTCCTGTAATCACTTCAGTGTCAAGGATATATCCATATCAGATGTATCAAGGTCATTACTTCTTCCACTCACTTAATAACCACGTCACTTTTTCGTCTACAGTTCCTTTCGTTCTCAGTACACTTTGGATATCGTAAATGAGAGGGGTCACAATGCAGTGAAGGAATTGGAGGGAGTGGAGACACTCAGTGATTTATGCACACGTGTTAGACACACCGATTTACGACGTGAGGATGAGGTGGGGGGATTGATAGAGTGGGAGAGAAGGTCTATTGAGACAGTCTCTATCTATCTTTCATATGTCATGACAGATAACAAACGAGGTTCTAACTTGTACACAAGTGGTCATCAAAGAGTAGCCGCCTCTTCTTTGCCAATTTTCCCACGACAGCACTAAACGAGGCCCCTTTTGGTGTCCCATCAACAGATTGCTCCTATCCTTATGTAATGACCGTGTGTGGTAGAGTTTTTGAAGTTCTCCTATGGGGACAATTGATGGAGTCGTTAACCTATTGGAGGTCGCTTCTCCCAGTCCTTTTCTCTCTATTCATCTCACTCTTACTCATTGACTAACAATAGAAATGGGCACACCCAAAAAAGAGCTGTGGTTGTATTTGAATGAAAGAAGACTCGTAGTGAAATGCATCCCATTTATCCAATTGTTGAATGGAACGGAATTGCGTAATGTGTCAATCTCTCTTCATCTCACCGCAATTCATCAGCCTCTAATCTCTTCTCAATAGGCGGCAACAATAACTCATAGAGCAGAATAATGGTCATGGGAATAAGGAGATTATCCTCCATTGCCTCAGGGCACTTCTTTCACTCATTACAGTAGCCGGAAGGATCTGAGATGCCTTTCCCATTGCAATCATTCATATCCCGGGGTGAGGGTGTCACCATCTCTCAGTCTCTTACTCTTCCCCTTCACTCACCCTTACAGCTGCATTCCCACACGCGTCTATTCCCATTTTGTGTCCTTTTCGGATGTGAAGAGAAGGGAAATAGGCCATACCAGTCCATCCCTTATCGCAGTGGCACATGAAGTCATTTCCTTCCATTGGAGTACATCTTCCATATTGTCCACACAGTCTTCTTATATTACATACAGTCATCTTCTCCTCTTGACAGTCTTTCCCTTTCCATCCTGAACAGAACTCTACAGTATTCCTCTCCCTCTCTAAAAGTGGCTGTTCAATCTCACTGCGACCTCGAATCAAACCGCAAAAGGCGGCAGAAATGCGGTAGAAGTTGTCATTTCTCTTCATTGGGGAGACAGAAGGGATCATCTTCACTTTTTGTGTTAAATGATGCAAGGCCAAGAGAAGGAAGGAAAGTGTTGAATGGTTGGGATCATATGGGGGAAAGGGATGCCCCTCTCTCTCTCAAATGAACTTCTCTTCGCTCAATGCATGAATCATATTCCCTCTTCTGTTCCTTCTACTGTCTTTGCATCACTTGAAGGCGGGAGAGAACTTGTGAGACCTTCTAATACCCTCAATCCTAGTGGTTGCAAATGCGAGAAAAGGCCATGTGAATGGGACTTAGTGAAGAGAAAATAATACCAGGAAGGCATTGGCAGTTGAAAGAATTGGTCTTGGAATCATGTAGACATTGACCACCATTGCATCCATTCGAACACTTGGAGTACTCACACGAAGGACCAAAATAGCCCGAATCACACCTGGAAAGACTCTCGTTTGTACACATCATGATTGGTCGGTGTTCCTCTATGTAAAAGAGAAGATTTAATGGATGATACGAGAAGATGTTCATTGGGTGGTTATCATCATGGGAAAGGCAAATATACGATGGTCTAGGGGGCAAAAGAGGGAGACCAGTTTACAACTGAGAGAAGACTTGCCATGCGATATGCAGATACATTGCGCAATTGGGTGCACGGTTGAGTGTTTGGATGGCGAGATTAGGAGATAACAGGGGATAACAGTATGAGGGAAGGGTCTATCGGAGATAACCATTGGATAACAGTGTAAGAAAGGGGATATCAGAATAGTCATCAGTTGACACGCACTGATTCTTGTGTTTGTGATTACTCATAGAGGGAAAGACCTTCCCATTCTTCCCTTTTCTCCCATGATCACGCAAGACTTGCACACACTCTTATCATGCTGAGGCCAACTAGCGAACTAAGATAACTTTTCAAGAATTTAACAATAATAATAATAATTCCGCGATAGCTTTAAAAATGATCGAATTAATTATTGAAGCTAGTGAAATAAGTGAAAGGAGTGAAATTGTTGAAAAATAAATCAAGAAAAAATAGCTAAACATGATGCAAATCCGTGAATTGGAAAAGACAGATATCGTGACTGAGTTCACTATCGAACTAATGAAGTGGAGAGGATAGAGTATCACTTAATTAATGCAAATGAGCAGAGGTGGAGAGACATGAAAGGAGACAATGACAGGATATACCCAATGGCAAGCACCGACATAAGAGAAGTGATTGACTTACTGGCAGGAAGAAGAAGAGTAAGGTAGACAATGACCATGGGAGGAACACGAGGAAGAATCACAATCTGAAGATTGATAATGAAGAATGAATATGAAAAAGGTATCCCAAATAGGAAAATATTGACAGCCATTCATTTCAAGCCGTCTAAAAGTGGCTTCTCCACATCGCGGAGGTCGCTGCAATGTAGAGATGAACGCTAAGGAATGAAGTTAGACGGATAGAAATGAATGGTTGTCAAAATTCTCCCATTTGCAACTCCCTAATAAGGAAGAGACTCACCTGGAGTGAATGTTGACAGTCCTATGATGAGTGAAATGAAGAATATGAGAGACTTCATTCTAATGAAATGCCGTTCTGGAATGAAGACAAGAAGACATTAAATTGTCGAATCTGAAAATTATCGATTGAGATGAACAGTGAAAAAAGACTGAAGAGGGGAGAAGGCCAAACGATGGGATGGGTATTAAGGGGCGGAGTTAAGAAAGTTACTCGTGGGAGACAGTGGAGAGAAGAGAAGAGAGGGAAAGGGAGGGAAGGGAAATCTGATCAGTCACGGATATATGCGATATGTTGAAGTAAAAGTCTTCACATAAGGAAACAAAAGACGAGTCATCGAATGATGAAGTGAATGAAAAGGGGGAGGGGACACTGTGTTATCTATCTCCATTGCATCAGGTGCTAACATGAGAGTCACACATTGAACCGCTAAAGGAGACCTTAAGGGACTGCCTGTGATGGGGCAGATAGATTACGATGGGAATAGTGGAAGAATAAGGGAACTAATAACCACCGATTTTCGTAGTAAATATTAGTTATTTGTTGGCTATAGTTTGAAACTACTGTCTGAAGTCATTACAAACCACCGCTAGACCGTAGTTCAGGCTGTAGAATAAAACTGCAACAAACAAATCGGTAGTTATTTTATTGTGTGAAGAGTGACTGGAGAACCTGTCGCCATTCTTTCCTTGATCAAGAGAAAGAAGAAGAAGGGATGGGAATCTGCCAAGGAAAGACGCAACCTTTACTCAAAGGGAAACATTTCTCGTCCCTTTTACATCCTCCGCCATTCCATCGAGAGTAGAGACCTCGACTCACAAAGTGCAATATTTTTTCTCTGATTCATACCGGGCGATTGTCTATCATCAGCTAGAGACAACGCTCGAACGTGAGTTAGAGAAAGGAATTGCACTTAATGAGTCTATTCGAGGTCTCTGATCGAGAAGATACTTTATCTACAGTAGTCATAACAGTACTTACCAATATCCAGTGGCAGTTGTCACTACAGGAAGCTCATTTGACTGGCATTACTATCAACTACTCGATACTAATTGCAATGATCCATGTCATATCAACAGGGTCACTCGTGTAATTATGTACAGGTAATTGATGGAAGAAATTTTGTTGAATGGGGGAAGAGACTGTGGGAATGACCCTCAGTTGATTAACTCTTCCTCACAGTTGGAGTCCATTGAGGGAGATCTATTCTCATTTCGGTTGACCGATTCTGTACCATAGATAGTATTGTGGATGGAGGAGTGCTCACTTGACCGTCCCTCTTACCACCAATTAGAATGATACGCAATGAGAATGCCAAACAGAAGGTGAGAGTCCACTCCTACCACTCTCTTCACTCCAACTACCTACCGTATTCCTTCCAATCCCACTACAACTTCCCACTCAATCAGCAGACTCTTATGTGATTGTTTATTTCTCAGCTTAGTCGGTCACTCAACAAAGTCGACTTCCGGTCCCTTCTAAATACCGACCACTAATCTCTGCTAATCCACATATACACAACTTTCCCATCGTTAGGTAGAATAACTGTGAGAGTATCCAGTGAATACTCGGATTCCCCTTCTTTCCATTCGATCCAGTCTCCCTCCCTCTTCCCACATAAATAGTCATGGTTGTCATACTCTCTGTCTGTTAATCCAGTAGATTGCGTAACCCTTCCTCCCTCGACAGTCCTTCCTTAGTCCTTCCTTATCCTCTTACATCGGCTTCCTCTTTCCCTTCAAGACAGGCGACATAATTTGTATGCATCAAAGGCTTGTCTTCTCCCCTTTCACCCTTTCTTTAGATGTCTCTTGCACTCGAGAATACAACTTTCTCAAAGGGCAATAAGCAAAAAAGAGATGTGATAAGGGAACTGGAGTGGGAAAACATCTGTTGGCATATGGGTTCCTCCAAAGATACACTCACACTGGCATAATTGGATTATCCTCTCGTTTGTTCTTACACTGCGGGAAGATTGTCTTGATCAAACAGTATTTATCTCTTATCTACAGTACTCATTGTATGCACTGATAGAGAGTGTGTACCAGTCTCTTCCATGGAATGACCATATCTCCATCTGCTACTTGCATTCCATTACAAACATACACAAATGACAGTTCCCTTCCAACATCAGCTCGAACTTTTGTCCCCCGAGACCAGAATGGCCGAATATCCTGTCTACCTTCACACTGTTCATAGTCACTTCCATGACATAATTCACTCACCAATGGACTCTTCGTGTACTGTAACCCGTATCCTTTGTTCTCCCTGAATCCATTGATTATATCCATTTGATCCACTAGAACACGCGATGACATATCAATCAAGTCCATTATTGTTCACTTCCTTAATCCAAACCTTGTCGAGGGTCTCTGCATTTAGAATTTTTCTCGTTGCTATTTCGATAAAAGATTAGCAAATGCAAAAGAAGTTCATATGGCGGGATTTGATGGCATTGGGAGAACTCGATTAGAGACTTCATTGTACTGCAAATGAGAAAATGTGAGAAGAGATAAAACGACAAATAACATCTTGACACAAGTCGGAAGAATCCACGGGAAAGTCGTGTTCAATTCATCATTGTAAACATTCTATCCCAGATTGTACAACGGCAGGGATTCGGGATTGTCTGTCTCCTGAGGATGAATCTACTTACAGTAACCCATAGTAATGACTAAGGTTCTCTTATCAGAGCAGTTATTGACAGCCGTCAATTTCACCCCGTCTCACTTCATTCCTAGCGGTAGGTCCTGAGATGTAGAGACGACCGAGCTGTGAAAGGCGCAGTAGGCGAAATGATTGCCCTTTTTACCGGCTGTCAATAACTGCTCTGATTAGAGAACCCTAGTAATGACTACCTCCTGTAGGAAATCAATATGGTCAGGTCCAACGAGTGTTGCCACCCTTTCATTCTCATTCTCATTCCTTAGTCCCATTGCAAGATCAGAGATGTCTCAAATGTTTCCATTTCCTTTTCCATATTTATTCATCACCATTTGGAATCAACATTTCTTCATCAAGTATATCCCACACCCCTCTCATTCTTTCATCTATTCTTCTGTCAATTTAATCGATAAGAAGTCCTCAATCATTCATTCTTTCCTTCTATTATTTCCTCTTCTCACAAATCGTGTAGGGCTTTCAAATGCTTACAATAATCAGTTGATAGTTGAATTCTATATCAGGTTCACGAAAAATGCGGCCAAAATCCAAAAGTGGGATCCGATATTCTTTGATTTGGCAAGTTTAAACAATTGCGCCGGAGCGCCTATCGAGAGGGAAAGGGAGCGGAGTCGGCTAGGAGCAGGGCATGACCCCACCATGTGCCAGTGCATGCCTCTTGGTTATGCCTTTCGTCTCGGTCAAGAGGTGAATGTTCAAAAAAGTGAATAGTTACTTTCCGACCATCCTAATATATAACACCTGTCTCTTTTTCAGGGATATCTTTACCACAAAAAAGTATAAAACATATTCTCATGGGAATTCTAAAATCAATTTTCAATTTAGACTTTTTATTTCCCAATTTTATTATTCATCGTTTGTTAAGTATAAGCTCACACTGTCGGGGAATCACAAAATATGATGTCAACTCGTACAATCAACAAAGCAAATATGACAGACGTGCTGTTATATACATACCAGACATTACCACATTTGTATGCACTGATAAACGAGTTATCGAGAATTAACACGAGTACAAGTTCATTTGGTATATTTCACACCAATGGTAAAGCGACGGGAGTGAACGAAAAATGTCGTAATCTTATAGAAGGAATGGCATATGTAGAGATGTTTACAAGATGAGAGGTGATTTAATTCAGTTATCTTCGGTTGATGGACGTTTTTGAAGCACAATTCTAGCTCAAAATAATATTTTTTCCGCTTTTACTCTAAGAATACATTTTCCATGTCATCAGTAAAAGATTAGGGCGACATCTATGTTTTGCTGAACGGATGTCTTATCATTTTCTTCTCATTTCAAGGCTTCAATTAATCAGCGTATGCAAAAACATTTCAATCCGAAAAAATCGAGTGTCAAGACTTTTATTTAAAAACATCAACTATCGTGGCAATTCAAAATGGATCTATTATTCATTCAAACTGAACTATTATGAATGGAACGCTAATGTGTTTTTGACTGTCTCACTTATTTTCAGTACCGTTTCGTCTTCTTTTACTTTATTCCGCTCGTAATTCTGGATATGTTTCAATCGTTAGATGTAGATACAAGCAAGAGCAACGATTCAGTTGGCATGATAACACCTTTTTTTAAATCAGAGCATACAAATTTATCCGGAGAAACAATTCATGTCAAGTTGCAAGTTGTTCTTTCTTCATCGCAGCACTTGATTGAGTGTGGTGTACTTTGTATATTTGATGCAAAGACAATTCTCTTTCGCTACGTCTGCTGAAGTGCGTTGTCTTGGTTTGATGGTCGAATTTCATGTATTTTTGCATCCCATCTAAACTGTTTTGTAAGGTAGGAGAAGGAAGCAAATTCTCATTTTCCTGTCGTCTTATTCCCTTAGAGCTGTTGTCTTTCTCATATGATGGACAACCGCTCCGAGTGAATTAGACGACAGAGAAATGCGAATTTTCTTTCTTCCCCCATCCTACTGTTTTGCCTTTTATGCTAACGTTTTTTGGATGTCTCTCTTAATTTTTTATGACATTTCGTCGTTTTTTCTGACCTCCGCTCATTAATTCTGGACTTATGTCATCTGCGAGATATAGAGGCAAGAGCAACAGTTCAATTGTGATGCATAACACTAGAGTGGATGCCATGACAAACGCTGCGTTGGTCATGGCCTCCACTCTACATAACACCATTCTTATGAGGACTCTTTCACTAATGTTTTCCCGTCCCCGTTTCTCCTTCACACGTCACATGTAA
>JACMIF010000819.1:0-31111 GCA_014805445.1 Diplogasteroides magnus
TCGTCTGTTGTCTGATTCACGAGGAGCGGTTGTCTATTGCATGAATGAGACAACAGCTCCTCGGGAAACAGACAACAGACGAATGCACTCTACTCCCGACTTAGAAATCCTAGTAGAGAGCTTACCTTGTCTGCAGGGCACCTCGAATCGGCAGAGCATCGCACAAGACGCTGGTAGCCGTCCACCTTAAAATTTCACTTTAAATTATGTTTCTTTATGGAATAAAAGATTAGAGGACTATTGTTTTAATCGTTCGTCAATACTGACAAATTTCGCTTGAAACTTATCTCATCTGCGATTTATATATTTCTTAAGAATGTTCGTTTGAGAGAAAAAATATTTTGCGAGTGGAACTTACATCATACGCCACAACTGCGGTGCTCTTCCTCTTCGGGTCCACGATTATGTAGTCATCGGACTGGAAATGTTACAGATATTTTGTTCTTTTAGATCGCAGAAGGCGGATTTTCGAGAATGGAGCTAATCAATCATGTAACGAGGCTTTACTTTCTAAAGAAGATAAATACCGACGTTCCTAACGAGGAATAAATATTGGTCACAAAACCAATCAGTGACACTGGGATTTGGGATAATTTTTTTACCTGGAATGTGACATTCTGCTCCTTTTCTGCTTGCAAATCCATAAGAACGGTGTCACGGGAAGAGGCGAGTTCGATGGGAAGGCGCCAGAGATGAAGCTGAAATTGGTCAATTATATTTCAAACTTACTGTACAAACGGCATAACTGCTCCAATAACAAAAATACTTTAATTTGTGAGGAATTTTTGTTATTTCTATTCAATTAAAACCTTGTCCTCGTCTTGCGTCGCATTTCCATTCACTTGTGTGATCTTCAGTCCGTTCTGTTGAATAGCAGCTAGTAGGACAGGACGGGGGAAGTGAGAGGGAGAGAACCAGTCGAGGAATGAGGCGGCTGTAAATTACACTTATTATCTGGAGAATAGTATTCATTTTATTAATGGAATTCGATACGTAAGTGATTACAGCTGTCTATTTCGCTACTTTGCTGTAAATATCCATGTTTATTCAGTTGTTCGCCCTTTATTTTATTGATATGGTCGATTTCATCTAGCTAATTCGCTCCCACTCACCCGCAGTTTCACTCTCCGTCACCTCTTGTACAACTTCAGCCCATGTGGCAATGTCGACCTGCTCGAAGGAATGTCTTCTGAATGATTTATCATTTTAGCCTTTCTATTTTTAATGCTCAAATTCTTTAACTGCGGAACTTTCACCTTATCACCGAAGAAATGGACGGATCCATAAATCCCATTGGTGATACATATTTCGACAAATGTTTGCACCCAAAATTTGAGATCGACGGTAAAATATGCAACATAATGACTTCAAAGGATTTTCACGGTTTGACTTGAACGAATTAGTGACTCCAACGAATTAGTGACTCCAATGAGCAATCACACAGTAAAAACAACTAAAAAAGCTAAAAGAACGTACTTTAGCACAATGCTGACGATTCTCTTCACCGTTTCTTCTCCATAAGTAGCGTCTAGAGAATGGAAGATCTCGGGAAGATAGCTCTTGCACTGAGACTTCTGCACCTGAATCAGGGCAAGATTACGGTAGATAATGAATATCGATCGATTTGCATGCTTGCATCAGGACTACGGTAACTCACGAGTGAGGCAATTCGAGATCTCGAAGGCTTCTGTGCAGGATCAAGAGAGACGGGGCGGGAGTCGCGGATCTGAAACTTTAGAATAGTCGATGGTTGGGGAATATTGCTGATTCCACGCTTACTGGAAATATATGACTAACGTGAAACATATTTTGCCGGTTTATTGGCAAAATACAAAAAAACGGTTTAAGTTATTTACCAATAAAGAATATTGAAGTGCTAAATATTAGGTTGAGTCGTAAGTCTTGTAGTACTTTTGTTTCGTCTTTTGTATTTCTTTACCTATTGATGATGGACCCTATCCATAATTATCGTAGACTCCCCACATCATACCTCACTAGCTGCCACAATCACCAGCCTCAGCCGCAGTAATGAAGCGCGGCGCGATTTTTCGAAGTTGGTCCACTCGCGCTTTGGACCCCTCTCTACTTGTGTGCGGCCTAGCTCAGCGTGTAGAGCTACCGCGAAGGCGTCAACAGACAAAATGTAGCCAACTGAACTTCCGATAACCACGAATTTTCACCTCGCTCAGTTCTCAATATTCGCGGAGTTACAGTGGAAAGAGTGAAATCTTTCACCAAAAATTAATGGATTTTGTCAAAAAGTCGTACCAGAACAGCGTTTTTGCGTACTGTGGTCGTAATTGAAGACGTAAACTGTCCAACTTTTATTTTTATAGTACTCCTACTATTACCCGCTAACTTGAAGATGCACAGTGTCCTAACTGCACGTTGAACGTTTTTTGAGGGGTTTAAAAAGGTTTTTTGACGTCTCACTGTTTCCGCTGTAACTCCGCGAATATTGAGAATTGAGCGACGAGAAATTTCATGGTTATCGGAAGTTCAATTGGCACCATTTTGTCTGTTGACACCTTCGAGGCAGCTCTACTCGCTTAGCTAGGACGCAGTCAAGTATAGGAAGAGGGGTCGAAACCGCGCGAGTCGACCAATTTTGAAAAATCGTACTGAAGCTCCCATTCAATTCCAGGAGTATTGGTAACAGCTATAGGTAGTGGTGGACTAGCAATGTTAGAGACTTTGACGGATAGGGTCCATCATCAATAGGCAAGGAAATATAGAAGACGAAACAAAAGTACTACAAGAGTTACGACTCAACCTAATAGATGTTCTATAGTTTTTGCACTCGCTCATCTGTAAACTAAGGTGTCGCATGCGAGTCTTTTAGGGCATTCGTCATGTCCCTACCCTCAGTGGAGTTGTTGTCTATAAAATGCAGAGACCAGTGCACCTCAGAGACTAGAGATATGTCGAAGGCACTAAAAGACTCGCATGCGACTCTTTACTGTAAACCCCGGCCTTCTCAGAACAGAGTAATGGATGCAATGCATACCTTCTCCGCAGTCGTAGATCGGTTCACGAAGACCAATTCGTCGTTGATTCTCCACTCCAAATAGGTTGACAGAGATTCCTGAAATTTTCACAGTTTTTTCCCCAGCTTAATATTTCATGGAATATGCATTAAGTTTCACCTCTATAACTGGTGCATTGAATCTAATTCGTTCCAATTTTATCGCACTTTCCAGCGCTATATGGCAAATACATAAATATTCATCCATCTAAACAGTTCGTTTATCAAAGCGATATGTTTCGCATCCGTGATAAGCGCTTCGTAAGATTTCATCATCGATTGCCAATCGTTGTCCCTTGACAAAATGCCACTCATTGCACTCTCGCAATAGTAAGTATGCCACTTGACCCCTCAAACCATCTCCTCTTCTCATTCTCCGGTGTCGTGGCAGACGCGCAATTCATGTACAAAAACGTCTGGCGCGCCCAGCCGGCGGTCTCTCTATCCTACCTTCCATCAATCCCCTCTATTATATCTTACAGTACTTTGTATAATTCTCTAATCCTCTCCTAATCAACGGTCTCTTGATCCCACCCAGATCTTCCCGCAATCCTCTCTATCCTATCCATTTCTCACCTATCCTCTATATCCGTTATCACGGTCATTGACAGAATCGCCAGAACCGGGCGGCCTTTCTTTGAAGCCCCATACTTGCGCAATAAAGAACAACAGACGTGACAAGTATGAAAGACAGTGCGACTAGAACGGTTGACCTCATTTACGACTATTCAAAGAAGCGCCAAAAGAAACCAAACAAGCAGGTAAATGATTTTTCTTCGGCGGCGTTGTTTTACTTATTCTTGACAACAGTGGCAAGAAGGTGTTCTTTTAGAATTAAATAAAATATGAATTACCAGAAAAAACAGATCTCAAAAGCGTCACTTAGTTCCTACTGGGTACTGTACTACGTTCACTGTACCTGTAGGCACTCATCAGTAGACACGACTCCTCCGATCCATTGGGAAACGAGTTGACTGAGGAGGGAAAGTCGCATGGCGATGTTCTTTTGGTTACTGAGGTCTCCGATCTGGAAAGTACACACTCGCGTGATCGCAATTCCTAAAAATGCTGTGAACAATAGAGGAACATCATTTCGCGTCTTTGTACTTCCGTTGAAACATAGATAATTCATGAAAACTTCGCTGACAATATGATGACAAATCGGGAGCGAGGATGATTTCTAATATTTTCCTCTCGGGATTCCGATAATATTCTAACCTTAATGATGACGAATCCCAGGGGCGAAGCTCTTCTTGTCTGCTTAATGGGTGCCTCAATGAGAGTGAGACGACGAAGGGGAAAGGGGAAGTCGGCCCATGAGGAGAGGGTCGAGAGGACCTGAAGGGTTCACAATAAAAACGGAATGGACACTTGCGCGATAACGGTTAAACGGTCAATCAATACTTTAACCGGTATTTTGAAATTGATGTGCTTAATGTGTGTATTTTACAGGATACGGAGTGAAAGTAAACATCATGTGGCCGAAATCCGATCTACAGCATCATTGTGAAACATAAAGTGCATTATGGTTTGTTATTGTGTACCATGCCTATGGGCCATAGGTACGCCATTTGTCTATGTTTCACGGCTAAGCAATAAAGTTTCACTCATTTTTCCTTTCGTTGAATTTCAGGTTGTTTTTCACAGGTGTGCATCAAATATCCAATAGACAGTCTCATATTCGCTCTATGTAAGTTCCCATCTGTGCAATAAATAGAAGGTTAGGTTCCAGTGTATTTTCGACTCAAATATCTGACATGGTGGAGCAAGTGATAGGTGTCACAAATGGGAATAAAATGCATCGCGTTCTCTACGCATCAGTGACTCATTATATTTCACTCATCATAGACAACCGGTCGGAATGAGTGAACAGACAACTATAGTGCAATCTATTAACTCCCATTTTCGACATCTTAACAAATGACCAAATTTCAAATTTGCTCACCCGGTCAACCTCGTTGTGCACCCACTCGTACTTTGAGGCGTCGAAGTTCGCTGCGAACGAGAAAATGACCTGAAATTAAATTTTTACATTTTAATTTAAAAAAATTATATTTAACAAAAATATATGCAACTTGAAATACCTCGAACTCTGGCTTGCCCACAGTGGCGTTGAAGAAGAGCGAGTCGGTCTGAAATTTATCGTCACTCAGTATGTTTCACTCTCCTTATAATTAGCCTTTGTGACAGAGAAATTTGATCTAGGTGTGGTTAAAGGTACAGTCCGGGGCGCCGAGTATTGCAAACTGATTTAGTCACTGTAGATCCTTCAATTGAGCTTTACTCTCGTTTTTGTATCGAAATGGACTAATAGAGAATGCAGAGTGCATTCAGAGCTAGGAACTCACACCGCTAAGAAGACATAATGTCAAATTTTCGTCTCATTCGCGATTTAGAAAATTCAAATTCTACCGTGTCTATGTCAGTTTGCGATAGAAATCGGCGCCCGGGACTGTACCTTTAATGTGTAATAATTAATTGAATAAATGACTATTAGGAAATATTATTGTGGTAAACGGAGTTGAAAGTCAGCCTCTATATGTTGAGCGTGAAATCTATTCAAAGCATGGCTAATGGTCAGAGAAACGACGAAATAGCACGCAAATTTGAGAGTGCACAGTCGTCAGGCAGATGGAGTGTGTGTATTATTATGAAAACGGATTTGATAAATTCCATGTCTCCAGTTGATTATCCGAACTTATTAAGGAATCTTGAAACATATCTGAATGTCAATGTGACAATATGGTTTTCATCGATATTTCGTTTGAAACATGTTCAAATGTGCCCAAAATGATTATAAAAATCAATTTTAATTAGTTTGCATCAATATAATTTGAAAAATAGGTCAAATTCTCACTTTCACAGAAGAGTTCAGATATGCTTCACGATTCCAATATAAAGAAACTTACGCTTTGCGATCAGATTTTGAGACCGCCCAAATGTCACATGTGTACTAGCTATATCAAGTCCGTTTTCCACAATAATACTTGGTATATCAAGTTCGTTTTACACAATAATACGCTACCTTCTGATGGACGAGGAACGCCCAATGTCTCGGTGTGAGGGGCAGTTTCTGCACAAAACATCCATTCTCCGCCCTCACTCCACCCATAGTCAACTTGTCTGCTGCGTCTCCACTAAGACAGAGAGTGAACGGGGATCGAGAACCAGGGATGATCGGGAAGATCTGCAAGCGATCGATAATCGAATATTTATTGATTGGATACCGTATAGGGGTTCTAAAACGGCAGAAACGTGCATTTCGTTCAATCCAGTCGGAGCGTTTGTCAACAGCTTGTAGAGACAACAGCTGTGCGGAGATTAGAGGAATAAAAAATGCACTCTACTATCGTTTTAGAAGCCCTAATCGACAATCGATATATTGATGGATTGGATACCGTACCTGCTTAGCGTCATCATCCGAAGCGTAGTTCGTTCCGAGTACGGGTTTCTGTCCTCGAGTGAAAGTTTGGGGCATTTGCCTGGAAATATTTGAACATTCACTGTAATTATTCAACCGCTACCGTAACCAGAATATTGATTAATATAGATTATTCAGGAAACTGAAAATTCACTGGAAATCTTTGGAAATTTTAGTGGGCGTTTTGTGCCTTATTTAATTAGCTACCGTAACCGAGAGTATTGATTGGTGCCTTAATCCTTACTTGTAGACGATCTTCTCGTCTCTTTCCGGAAAGACTGCCTGATAGGGAGCGATGATCAGTCGAAGCATGGACGAGGAAGGGGAGGCGAGGGTGATGGAGAGAATCTGATGTGAAAAATTACAGTTCTTTAGAGTGTTTTCTATTCTTGTCTTTGAATAGAGTTCTTTGTATCTTTCAAGTTGATCAGTTTAGAAAGTAGTTTCATATTTCATTAGAAACAAATGGTGAAATAACAACATAAAGTGATAAAATAGCAAACCTGCTGTGCTGTGTCATGTTCTGCGACGGAGCAAATTGCTTCGCCTGAAAGTGACAATATTAGCCAATGATGCCTATTTTAAAATGATAAGATTCTGTCAGATTCCATGAAATTCCTGTAAAACCTTCTGTCGAAATTACGTTTCAAGTAACGTATATAACCCGTCAAGCAAGAAACAACGTGATCTGTTGGTATACACCCCCAAAAAGTGATAACAAACAAATAATCGACAAAGCCACCGTGAGAAGAGTACTATTCAGGCATTATGGAATCTCTAACCTCCCCAATCTCATCCGAGCGATCATCTATCGAAATGAGACACGACCGCTTCTATGCGATTGAGGAGGTTACAAATTTCGTAAAGCGTTCCCTTGAGCTGAGTGTTGAAGCATGTTTTGCCAGCATGGTCAGTGTATCGATTAGGGTTTCTAAGTCGGTATTCAAATTCATTTCAGATTCTTCCATTCTCCGCGGAGCGGTTGTCTATGGCTCGTAGAGGCAACCGCTCCTCGGAGAATGGAAGAATCAGAAATGAATTTGAATACCGATTTGGAAACCCTAGTATCGATCTGTGTTAGTGTTGGCTCACCTCTCAAATACCCATGGCTAAGTGATCCTGAGTGGCAAAACACATTACGACTGACACTCTGACTCTATCGTTCTTATGACCTGAAGGCACTTAGCGCATCGCTGCCTGCGACTAATCCAAAACATCGCTGGACGAATTTCTGGTTGAAGAAATGCCTAGGGCACTAAGGTTAGCAGTTTGAGTGCGAAATCAGTTATTTTTCACTGATCGTTCGCGTACTCAAACGGCCAACGGTATTGTACACCCGCGCGCAATTGCCTACATCAGTAACTTGCAGACTGCTCCAGTGCATATTTCAGCGTTGCGCCTCAGATGTCCATGGATGCCTTACACATTGAGCAAGCGGTCAATGTATCTTCTGAGTCACCCTCTACCCTCTTATTCAGGAACAGTTGTTATTCCTCTTCCTTCTGCACCCTCTCAGTACCACCTTGTCCCTCGCAAGATTCCAGCGAAGCAGAAACAAGCGGGGAACTGATAGATTGTGATATGGGAGGGGAGGTGCAAACATGCCAATCTGTCTTGAAGAGAAATTAGTGGAAGTGACAGGAAAGAATCAAGAAAGAAAGAATACCGTCCAAATGAAAAAAATGAATGATAGTGTCGCTGCGATTTAGAACAAAGAAAAGTTCAACAGATTAGCGGTAACAGTAAAATAAATATTATATTTGATCAGTGAAACATATCCCGATATTCTAAACCAGCGTGACTCACCAGTCGCACAATCCACCACAGTCACATCGTTGAGCCCACGAATTTTGTTCCCCGCGCTCAGGGCGATCTGAATGGCGGCTACGGTAGAGATTATTGATTGATAAAATACTGAAAGCGTGAGCATTTCAATTGCATCAATATTTTTAACATTCGCTTGTTTGAATGGTATTATTGTGGTAAACGGAGTTGAGAGTAAGCCTCTATATATTGAGCGTGAAACCTATTCAAAATCATGGCTAATTGTTAGAGAAACGACAAAATAGCACGCAAATTTGAGAGTGCGCAGTCGTCAGCCAGATGGAGTGTGTGTACTCGGTATATCAAGTTCCGTTTCCACAATAATATTCGTGAATCTTATTCAAAAGCACAGTTTGTTCTCGTTTTCACGACAAAGTGAAACATATTCGAACCTGGTTCACTGGCTGCTGGGGCTTAACGAAGATTTCTCCTCCAACTGTCAGTAGTCCATTGTAGGCGGAAGTGAGGTTGAATGCGTTGTGGAGGATGGGAAGGGCGGAGGGAGTGGACGGGGCACGCTGTCTGGAATTATAAATATTTTTAATTAAGCATATTTTTCAAAATGTACTTGTAAATAATATTAAAAACAGCCAGATCTTTCTGGGTATTTTGCTTTCCCCACTGGTTCTATCTACAGTATCCCTGTTGTTGCACTGCGTCATACTTCTGATTCTGCCCCTGGCTTTCAAGGGGCAAAATCAGCTGTTTTGAGGGTCATTTATCTTTGACTCAATGAACATTCCGCATCTGTCTCTCGTTCCTCCTGCACTTATACTCGCCTCCTCAAGCAACGAAGCAGATGGGGAAGCGCCTTTTTCTCTGTTTCTCTCCAATCTCCGTGCTCTCTCGCTTTGTATGACTATCTGTTTCCCATCTTTCCTTGTACTCTCTCGCTCGGTACGAGTTTGAGGCTTGACAAAAACTCCTCTTACACTTGTTTGTGAATGTGCATGGAAGCACTACTTTCGACACATTCGATGTGTGTTTGTGGGAGGAGGGAAGTGACATTTTTTGTCTTTTTTCCACTGGCGCAGTAACAGTGAACACCACAAGAGCGCAAATAATCCATATGACCTCTTTAGCCAACAAGAATTTAGATTTAATAAAATATATTTTAGGAATTTCCGTTCAAGTACAAACTGAAGTTCGATTAGCGTAGGCACTATAAATATACCGTGAAACACATGTTGCCTAATTCAAAAGAGAAATAGGGTATTTCGAAGCAACGTTCTAGCACTTTTTAATTACAGGAGCTTTAGAAACAGCAAGCGAGTAGAGACTTTCAAACGGGTATTAAAATGTATTCTCGTTTCTCGAATCAGAAGAGCCGATATACTATAGCTGTACGAGACGACCGCACCCGAATGAATTAGAGAAAAGAGCATGCATTTTAATACCCGTTTGAAAATCTCAACAAGCAAGACACAATTATAATGATGCCTTCCTAAATCGTTATGAATACGACGGGAAACACATTTATTCTGCGTCCCTTGATCTGCAGTCCCTATGTGATAGGTAGGTGGAAGTTGTCGCCGCTTAATCACTCTTAATCTCTCTGGTCTCTGGGATCAGGAGCACTTTTTCGTCTGCGTCTCTCCAATCCCCGTGCTCTCTTGTCCTGATGGGGGAAGCAAGGGGATAACAGCATTAATCAGAAGTGCATCAATCATGTTGTCAGTCAGTGCTGTGCGCAAACTTAAGCCCTGACGGCGATTCCAAGTCGTTGTCCCCACTAACAGCGTTATTACACAACAGCTTAAGATGGACAGGCTGCGCGGGGCACGAAAAGGGTTATTCAGTGCTGGCAGAACATCGTTTTCTTTTCAGTATGCAGCTTTCAGTTAGGTCACCCTTCCAAATATGCTTCATAAAGATCACTTATAAGGATTCTCTACATTGCATCGTTACTCTGTCGGGGTGGGATCAATGAAGTCTCTCTTACAGCATCCCTGAGAACACGAGTGTGGTTCATTGGGTCGAACATCTGACTTCAGATACCGATGAGTGTAGTAGTTAGAGTCATTAGGCCCAGGATGATTGACTCCCGAACGACCGAGAAATCGGGGTCGTCATCGCGCTTTTTGCTCTCCCCAGCTCGCTTTCATGTTGTAATCCGAAGGCAATTTGTCACTGCAACCCCATCTTCCTGCTTGCATTACAAGCAGGAGAGAGGAGCAGTCTTCTGGGGAACCCGGCGCATGTGCGACGTCTACGATTCCCCACTCCTTACACTGGACGACCTTCAGAAAGGCCAGGGGATGGTGCGTGAGAGAGACAGATATACACAAAGAGAAAGAATGCAAAGATGAAGATACAACAGACGGTGAAAAATCACTTCCGATCATCAGTTTGATTTTGAAGCTACCTCCGGCGGCTTTTTAAACTGAAGATCTCCCACCGGGTCGGGAGTTCTTTTTCTGCCAAATGCAGCAAGAAACGTGAGCAAATTGAGTCAATAGGTATGACAGTTTATGCTTAATCAAAGACTGCCCTTGACCCCAGCGCCTATGTTCTTATACGGATAAATTGTATGGTATGCCAAACCCGGGGCATGTGAGACGGCTCACCGTTGAATGTGTCCACAGCTCGTCTTCTCCACTGTCAGGGCCTTGCACGTGTCGACTTCTGCACTGTTCTTCTGGAGTTGGTCGTTTCGCTCCTGAAAATGAATATGTTTCACGAATGGAATAAGTATCCATAGATCATAAGCTGAACGATTTGACTTTGTTGAAAAGTTGGCGATTAATAAAAAACACTCTGTTCTCAAATACATAAATATTGACATAATCACCCACCTCGTCCCTCTCCGTGGTGGTCTCCTCATTCACAGTCGTCGTGGTGTCTTCTCTCACATTTGTTGTTGAAGTGGTGATTTCCTCCTCACCCACTGCTTCGATCACGACGATGTTTTCGTCTTCAGTTGTTGTGGAAGTCGAGGGCTGAATGACCGTGATATTGCGCAAATGTCCATGAAACTACTCAATTCACGAACAACAGGAGGGTTCTTAATCGATAAATTAGTGACCATTTTTCTCCGCGGAGGGGTTGTCTCACTCCCTGATAGACAACAGTGCATTGGAGAATAATGACGTTTGCCGATTTCGAACTGCTATTTGCACAAACTTATTACGTCTCATCCGATGAATATTTGGGTGTCGCCATATAAAAATGTTGTGCAATACCTTCATTGCATATTTGTCTTTCGCTAAATCATGGTTTATTTATGCCTATCTCACCGTCGTCGTGACTTCAGTAGTCGTCTTCGCTGAGGTCGAAGTTGACGTTGGGGTCGTGGCCTTCCGAGTTGTACTGGTGCTGGTGGTCGAGGTCACCTGGAGAAACGGGTTGAATATTTTGAGTTATGTCTCACAAAATGTGACAGAATCAGTTAGTAAAAGCCAACAATAAACCATGGAAACTGTAAAAATGTATTTTTGACAGCCGCCATTCTTGCATTCTTTCGCGAACTCTCTGATATTGAGTTACGTTTCACAAAATAAATATTAACGCTAAAGCCTATAGCGCGCGTTATGTTATTATATCATAGGTATTTCGTCCTGTTTTCAAATACCACTGTCCCAGCATAACTATGCCCCTAGACCCCCGGATTGAAGCAGATGAGGTCACCGTTGAGGTCGAGCTCTCCGTCGTTGTAGAAGTTGTGGTGTGAGGGCGATCGACGATCGGGACGTGGTCGATGGGGCCTTGGGATTCTGAAATGAGCTCTATTCCTTCAATGCTATCTATGCTATGATTAATAAAAATCCACTAATTGAAGTCTGTTCAGTTACTTTCGGACAACTGACTAGAAGAAACATCAGAGTACGTTTTTAAATGTTTTTCTTGAAAAGGTTGTTGATAAATTGACGTAAAAATCTGTGGACGCACTTTAAAAGCCGCAAGAAACATAACAAGCCACATCTGATTTCTTTTATTTTAGGGGACAGTTTTTAAAAATGAGTAAGGGAAAAATATGTTTCACGGCAACCTAATATGCCTAGTTGTAACTCGTTAATGATAAATGGCCATTCTGAATTTTTATAGATACCAGTGCTCTTCAAGCGCTCTTACCGAGCTCTTCCGGATCGTACGGAGGCTGGGTGGTCGGGGAGAACAGCGAGAAGTAGACTGCGGCTCCTGAAAATATTATTTTTAAACTGAATTAATTCTTTAAAAAAAGCCAAAATAATTTAGTAAATACTGGGTAGAAACAACTGTAGATAATATTATGGTGGGCAGTATGACTACATTGTAGGTTATATTTCAAGGCTGCTGTATATTTGAGGATATACCCTCTGTGAAACATAACCCACAAGATAGTCTAACTGCCACCCATAATGGGCATGTCGATCACCTATCAACACGACCAACAGCAAAGCTGTCAGTAGTACGAGAGGAAGCAGTAGGGGCGATCGACGGGAGGCTGGCTTCCCATTGGGAGACGGAGGTGGAGGCGACATTCTTGAGGACTCCTACCACGACCTTTGACGGGCACTGTAGCCTTCCCTGATGTTGGGATACTGTAGAGTTTTCTGAAATGCAAGCAAATAGCATAAGGAATGATCGCTTAAGCGCGTCGAATAACTATTTGAGTACGACATGAAACATATCGATTAAAGCTAAATCAACGCTCAACGAGAGATGGGAAAAGCCTACTCCGCAGGGGACACGGTTGATAAGGTAGACAGATTCGGAGAAAGTTCAGGTAAAATGCAACTACTTCATGGACATTCGCGTCATAATAGTGATATGAGCAGATGCTCCATGATCATACGGCACAAAGACCTTTCACACTACGAGAACAATCATTGGCAAATACGATCGCCCGAATCAAGGAGGAAATCTGAGAATGCTCGTGTGAGAGATGATCTCGCTCCCTTCAGAGTCAGTACAGACTATGGTTGGCAGTTTGACTGCTTTATAGGTTATGTTTCACACCGGGTACATCTTATTTATATATAGTACCCCTGAATCGTGACTCACAAAGTAGTCAAAGTGCCAACCCTAGTCCAGACTGAGAAAGTGATTAAGTAGCTTCAAGGGAAAAATGGGCGGAAACAATATGAACATGTGCGCCATACTGCCCTTGAGTCCGTAACCGTTAGTCACGACTAGGGAACGGAATCCAATCAGAAGTGCACATTTCTGTCGTCTAATTCCCTTCGGGGCGGTTGTCTCTCTCACGTGCTGGACAACCGCTCCGAACGAATTAGACGACAGAAATGTGCACATCTGCTTGGATTCCGTTCCCTAGTCACAGCGCAACAATAGTAAAAATGACGAATTCAAATGATTAACGGATCCGATCAACACGTTCAACAAGAATAGTCTTGAGCCAGGGGTCTTCAGATCAGACAGAGAGGGGGATGAGAAGCTTCAACTACATACATACATTTGTGATAGTTTCGGCGTAAATATCCACATCGCAACTGTTACTAAAAGATCAACGAAATCAAGAAGAATATAGGAAATTCTTGAGCATGGGGTCTTCAGACCAGGCAGAGAGGGGTGGATTTCATCCAGAGAGGGGGATGGGATGAGTGGCTATGTGACTCCGCCCCTCCCTCTCTCGGAGAGGAGTGAAGTGTGATGGAATACAAGGGATGAGTAAGCAGGCAGAAGGAGGAGGAATGAGGGATGTTCATTAAAGACTGAGGGAATGTCTGAAATAGCGCAAATCATGTGGAATAGGGAACGATTTATGGACCGTTTTTCGTCCGTGTGCACCGGTGAGCCATTCTCCCTCGCTCATCATAGACGACCGGTCTAACGAAAGCACAGACAAAAGTCTGCCCATAAGTCGTTCCCTAATAAATGGAACATTATTTCGTAAAATGTTTTAAAAGCGCATTTATCTTTAATCTAATTTTGGTTGAACGGTCGACTGGTCCTTGTGAAAAAGTCATGTGAAAGGAGATTGGATGAATAAGAAATGTTTTGTTTCAACCGTTTTGGAATTGAAGTTCGAGTCATTTGACAATCGTGCCACAGCAATTCATACTGACTCTGAAACATATTCATAAAGCAAAACCTCAGATCAAATGAAAAGTAAAAGTATCAAAGAGGATAGATCACTTGAGTATACTTTACTTGAAAAATTTTGGTAAGCAGAGGAATGAGTGACCAAAGCGAAAAGCAGATAAGCGAATGAAGATGGATGGGTCTTTGTCGCTTGCGGTGGGGGCGGAACATCCCCCGAAAATATTGATATCCTCAGCAAGGTGAGGAAAGAGATAAATTGCAGCAGCAAAACATTGGCTTGTCAAAGCCAGTTCCGATTGTGAGTTCAAGCTAACTAAATCATGGGAACTGTAAAATATACTATTGAAGTCCATTGTTCTTGCATTCTCTCGCGGACTCTCTGATTTTGACTTATGTTTCACAGAATAATTATAAACGATGTCTGGCGCATTTTGCCAATAGCATTAAAGCATCTCGTTTCCTATTAAATTAATACTCTCGATTTCAGAATCTACTACAGTATCCTCGTCTCACGCAAGAGTCAGGAGACCAGATCAAAGAAAAGGCTATCAAGGTACGCGCGTCTGGTCTCTTTGGAGGGGGATAGAGCCGCTTGATACGGGATGGATCATTCGTGGTCGTATCTTATCCTCTCCCAACTTCCCCCTAACAGAGCGATAGGAAGTGTGAATGGCAGAGCCAGAGGGTTGGAATATACCTACAGCCACGGGGCACGCAATACTCTTGTTGCCTTTGATTATTAGTTCACAAGTATTATGCATCCCATCCCAACTGTTATTCCTAGTACGCGTCTCACCCCTGGATGCCACCCTGGTCTCTCACTTTTACGTGCTATTTCGTCTTTTTGGAATATGTTTCAACTTTTAGATATGGAGGCAACAGCAACAGTTCAGTTGGGATGCATTATATGCGAAAACAGACTAGTGTGGGCTTCTCTAAAAAATGAGTTGAATGCGTGCAACATTAAAGAGTGGAATACCAATACCTATGCATCTAGCAAAGAAATTGCAGTACGATTAAAAACAACTGGACCAGATCGGACCGGATCGGATCGAATAGCTTGAGCTCTTGAGTCAATCAAGTGCGGATAGTATCGAGAGCAAATGATATCCCAAAGTTCGCTCTGCCTCTCTGCCCCTCATTCGCTTGGTCGTCTCCAACTCATAGAGACGGTCAAGAGATTGAGAGAGCAGAGAGCCAGAGTGAACTTCACTAGCGGATCGGATGGATTGGCGGGTCTGGCGCGAACGGCGAGGGGCCGCCAGACACGACTCAATCTCGGAGTACTCAAGAAGTGACAATGAACGGATAAGAGAAGGACAGGCGTTATATTTAGGGTAGGAAATCAGAGCAGAAGTAGCATTTTTGCAGTCATCCAATTACCGCGAATTGTTTGTCCATCACATGAGAGAGACGCCCGTTCCGATGGAAATAGCCGAGAGAAACATGTACTTTAGCTTGGATTTCCTATCCTAGTTATTATGCAACCTAACTGAACTGTTGCTCTAGTCTATTTATCCCACAGGTTAAACATACTCGGTAACGACGAAATAGCACGTAAAAATAAGAGACCAGGATGGCATCCAGGTGTGAGACGCGTACTAGGAATATCAGTTCAGATAGGATGCATAATATCATCCACCGTGCATAGTTGGCAGTTTGACCACTTTATGGTTCAGTTCTACTATTCGCGGAGTAATCAAGAAGTGAGACTGAACGGATAAGAGAGAGAAGGAGAAAGACAGGCGTCACGATGCAGACTGTCTGTCACCGTTGATAAAGTGACAATACGACATTCGCGCAATCGAACAATTTCAGCGACAGAGGTCTTCTCGCCGATTTTATCCCTTGGAAAGGAATAAATCTTAGAGATAGACCACGAAAAATCTTTAAAAAAGTATTTTTTTTAAGAATCACAGTTTATAGCCGTTGCTCCTTTCTCAAAATTCTCAAGGATTGTCAGTGAATGAATGAGAGACAGACAGACACGATAATAGCCAAAGGGGTGTTAGTGTAAGTGATGATGGAACGTCTGGCGAGGCTGAGCGAAAAGGGAAGTATTGCATGGACTTAATTCTTTATGAGGGATAACAACAACAACTCATATGTGCTGAAAAGCGCAAATTCGTCTTACGATTAGGGAGGGGGGGGGGAGGAAATAAAGGCGCCACTATCAAAATAATGACCGTAAGTGGAGTAAAGGAGAGGTAATAGGGTTTCTAAATCGGAAGTAAAGTGCATTTCTCATTCGTCTGATCCCCTCATAGCGGCTTTCTCTGCATTCGATAGAAAATCGTTCCGGGTGGATTCGACGAATAAGTTATGAACTTTATTACCAATTTATTAACCCTAATAGGTATTTACAGGCATGATCATGCGTTCCCGCCAATGAACAGACATTCTTGATGTGGCAAGAACGTCTGGCGACGCATGGCAGCGGCGTTCAGTGTACAGGAGATGTAGGGCCAGGATAGCTAGAATACATGCCTGTGCAGAGAGGAACAACAATAACTACATGTTTTTTCTTTTAAAAATTTCGCGGCTATGATTGAATATATGTATTTGTTGCACAGAATGACGCCTTATTGGAAAAAAAAACATCACGATTCGTTGATATGAACAAGCTGTTGCATAGTTGAATTTGCTTCTTTTGATTAACTGGATCTTCCCTATCACAATGAGGCCATGAGTAGGGATCGCATTATGTAACGTTATTGACAGCCGTTAATTTCTAGCCGTCTAATTTCATTCATAGCTGTCGTCTTTCACTTAGCAGAGACGACCGTTTGGAATGAAGTTAGGCGGAGAAAAATAAACGGCTGTCAATAGCGTTCCATAATGCGATCCCTAATCATGAGCGCTTCTAACCTCCCCGTTAGCCTCCGCGCGGTTGTCTCGCAACCTCACAGACAACCGCCTCAAGTGGAATGGGGAGGTTGGAATTGTTCCTGACCCCACTCTATTTCCATCATTTATTGATCAGTGACCAGTTTAAATATGTTTCACCGTGTGCATTTATTGTTCCAGGTACTGAGATAGCTAATTGTACGATCACAAGATGCGTATCAAAATGCTATTATGTTCCTTCTGAATATGGCAGGCTCGGGTTGATGAGCAATTTCTGTTCGACAGGTCATCGCAAAGGAACTTATCAATTATAAGTTTAGCTGCTGTAGCAGCCAGAGAAATACGAAAATTGGTCGAAAACTGAGGCAAGCACTGGAGTGTCCAACCGACTGCGCTCATATTTCGCTTATCTCTTTCCTTTCTTCAGCCGAGAGCCTTCACCCTCAATCAAGTCAAGCGAGACAGGTGCCCGGCTTTCTCCGGGGAAGCGACTCTTCTCTTTCTCTGCGCCCTCTGACTATTCCGTTGTCTCTCTTCTCTCTATTTCTCTGCACTCTCTCACTTGGCTCTTGTCTCTCGCCTGATCCACCCCATGAGGCACAACAAATTGCAGGCGCTATCCAGCACAAACAGCAACATGTTGCTTTTGAACTACGCGGAATGATAAAATGATTGAAATTACAGTTTTCCTTGGTGCGAAAAGCAGAAGGAATCGGCATTTCACCGTTCACAAACGCCAATGTATTGCTACAGAAACATAGCCAAATTCAATATAATCGAAGCTATCGAATGCGCTCAAGCATTTAGCATTATTGTTATTTTGCCTGGTAAACCTCGTGATTTCAGAAAATGAAAAAATGCACACCATTGGCATTCGTTTTCTGTTATTGAGCTCCAAATTCTAAGGATGCATGGCTAAACTTTTGAAAGGCTAGTTGAGGCACCAAATTACAGCTTCCTTCACTACTCCGACTCCGAAATTTTATGTTTCACGCAGCGTAGTTAAGTAGCTTTGGATTTTTCTTGCAGTATGTGGAACGCTTCCGGACGAGAAAATGGAATATCATTATTGTTGGAAAATGCAGAGAGCTTTGCATGTTGTTCCGCTATAATAGCACAAATGTCCACGTCTTATATTATATTAGAAATACGCATAACAAGGCGTATAACCAAGAGAATCGTATTATTGGTCGATAATGTCGAATTCACAAACGAAAAAAGAGAAAAATATTATGCACTCCACAAACGACAGGCGTCAAAGCCTACAATTTCCAACTAGCTCTTCTTACAGAGACTGTCGGTACTAGGGTTTCTAAATCGGGAGTAGAGTGCATTCGTCTGTTGTCTGATTCCCGAGGAGCGGTTGTCTCATTCATGAAACAGACAACCGCTCCTCGTGAATCAGACAACAGACTACTCCCGATTTAGAAACCCTAGTCGGTACCCATTACAAGAGCTTCCTCTTCTCATCGCACGTTCGCGAACCGCTGTTCCCACATAAAACGAGGCTGCCAAAACAGATGTGTTGTCCTCGAGCGACTGAGTTATGGGCTTTTCACAGCAGGAGCAGGCAAGGATCACAGTGCAGGAGCAATAGGGAGTAAATGGCGATAGATCAGAGCAGAAAGACTGTGATGACGCCGAAATGACCCTGCGGCCGTTGTAAATGGGTATCTATGGTCATTGGGACCCCAACAGGGGGGTGACAGGCGCGGGTGGAGCGGAATATTGTGCCATAGCGGGCTCCACTCAGAGCGGTTGTCAAGCGCTCATAGAGGCAACAGCTTTACTACCGTTTAGGAACCCTTTGTGGATATTAATCCCCGGGTAAAGACAAGATCAAGAAGGATGCTTGAGTTGTGATATGCATGCAGCTACGCACTTCGCCATTATGGCGCAAAATTTCCATGGTGCTCTTTTCGTTCATTATTCGCGTTATTAGCCGCTTCTGAGCGGTCAATTTAATCTTAAATAATCTAAATATACTAATTTAATGCTAATTGAGCACGCACCAGATTCCAATGGAAGACGCCCAGAAAGAGGCGGTAATTGGCCAAATCAGCACCTAGATTAGTACTTGAGGAAAGAGACATGACAGGACATGAGGCGAACATAAGCAAGCCAATTAGTGTTTATGAATTCGCTGCGCCAGCGAACTGAGCAGCCGCTTTACTTATAAGCGAAGGGAATGGAAACAGAAGCAGCTGTTCAATTTCAATCTCTGTAAGAACGGCGAATAACAGCGCGATGCAAATAAGTTTCAGCTCGCTTGACTGCGAAACGTGATCAGTTTTTTGAAGTTTTTTTTGGATCTTTCCAATTTCAAAATATGTTTCACACCATAAATAACCAACACAGGCCAATTCATAGAACAATGTCTGCCTTCTTCATAGATGCCAAAAAGGCTAACTAGAGTATTGCATTCGATGGGACAAGTGTAAATAACCGCTGCCCGTCAGCGCAAGTGAACTTCTAGCAAAACGTGAAATCCGCGAATCAAGAAGGAGTGAACTGATTCTCACAACAAAACGATAAGTTTTAGCGTAACAGAACAAACGAAATGTAAGAACTTGAAAGCGGTTATGTTTCACAGATCCTATGTCTCCAAAGTCGCAGCACTCGTGAAACATAGCCAATCAACTACCTGCCAACCTAATTGAGCGCCTGGCGACGACTGTTTGTTTACGTGCCAATCACCGCTGTGATTCGGTGCAGACTAGGGATGGCAGTTTGTATGCGATATCGGTTATGTTTCACGGAAGCGTTAACCTTGATACATACTGTCAGTGAAACATAACAGATGTTGCATACAAACTGCCAACCCCATTCCAGACAAGCGGTTCTAAATCGGCAGTAAAGCGCATATATCATTCGTCTATTTTCGCGGAACTGTTAATTTTTATGATATAGACAACCGCTCCGCGGAGGTTAGACGAATGATCGCACGAAATGCTTTGATAATAGTACCAGAGGCACCTTCAGTGCAGAAAAAACACGGCGCAATCCGATCCGAGCGAACGTTAGAAAGGTGAGAATTTGACGGGTTGTGGGGATGAGGAGGAAAGATGAGACTGTCACCGGAGGTGAAGATACTTCAGCCCGGGGGAAGTGCTGCGGCACCTGTTACTCTTACCCCCACCCCTCATAGATAAGGCAAAGCTGAGAGAGTGCTGAGAAACGAGACGGTGCGAGAGAGTACAGGGGACCAGGAGGTTCTAGAGAAGACAGAGAGTGAAGCTTCTCGATATAGGGGGCCTTTGGCGTTCGTCCGACTGTGTAACTCTGTCTGAGAGCAACGATCCATCATCTCACAGGCAGGGCATATCCGCTTAGGCCCGCAAGTGCTCTGGGTCAGGGAGGGTGTGAAGATGGGCATTTGCGCGGATGTGGTGAAATGGGGGGGGGCTTTTGCGCCTTTATTGTGAAATGGGCTTTTGCGCCATAGCGTATTAATAATGCTTGATCCCGGTACTAAGCCCGGGCAGACAGCGCAGTCTGCCCATTTGTAATGGTGGTTGGTTCTCAAACGGTTGTGGAGTGCATTCGTCTATGGTCCAAATCTTTCGGAGCGGTTATCTATCGCATGAGTGAGGCCCGCTCTTAGTGAATCTGACGAATGCGCCAGGGTTTCCAAATCCGTAGTCAATTTCATTTCTGATTCTTCCATTCTCCGCGGAGCTGTTGCCTCTACGAGCGATAGCCAACCGCTCCTTGGAGAATGAGAGAATCAGAAATGAATTTGACTACGATTTAGAAACACTAGAATGCACGCTACAACCGTTTTAGAAACGTTATTTGTCTCCACGGGTGTCCGTACATTTTGATATAGATAATTCTCCTTCGAAAAGCTTCAGTTCCACCCAGCACCGATCCCTATCATCATTCAATTCCAAATTTAAAACATCTGTGTTCTGGACTTTCCAAAGTTCCACCCCCTTGAGTACTTGTGTTAAGATAAAATGAAAGTCTAATGTCACATTTCATTTTTTTGATAAAATTATATAAATTCATTAAATTTATTTTCTCTATGCTTATGAATATCCTATCACTAACTGCGCTCTCGCATTTTTTGTTGATTTTTTCCAACCGCAGCTCTAATTCGAATGCTTTTACGATTTGAACAGTGAATCATAATCTTATTTCTTCACCTCATAACTTGATCAATGCTTCCCAAAATTGGGGAACAGGCGAATAGTTTTTCGTTTTTTTTTCTAAATTACGACTAGGTTTCGCTTGCTTTCTGTAGGCAACAGCCGATCAATATGAGTACAGGTGTTTATCAAAAATGTGTTCTTGCAGCGAATTCACACGTACGGTCAGAATATCAGTCAGTTTTCGATAATTAGAGGTAAATATGTGCAAGAAAGAATGGCGAAAGGTGACCGACAATCTAACCGCACGAGAATTCAAACAAGACACAGGATAGGGGATTAACGAAGATCCAGATTGGTCATTCTCTCATTTCATCAAATCTTCAGCTCCTTTCGAAGCTCCGCAAGGATGTCTTCGTGCAGGAGAATCGACTGAAATTTGGAAATTAACTTTGATGGGCGAAAGATCAAAGATCAAACCTTGTTCTTGGCCGGTTCCTCCATCTCCTTCTTCTTCGTCTTTGGAGCGTCGTACACGGGCAGAATGCGCGGGAAAGGCGCTGGAATTTGAATACTACCGTGATCCTCCAACTACAGTAATCCCATTCCGGTGACTACCGTAACCCACCCCCTGTTCTCCCTCCGAGCCGCTTCCCTCTGCAGCGTTTTCTTCTTGGCCTGCATTAGCTCCAGCTCAGCGCGTCGCGCGGCAATCAACATTTCGAGTTTCTCCGTCTCCTGACACGAATTCCGGGTTACTGTAGGTTTAACAGAAGTCCACTGTATACCTCAATGTCCTTCTTTTCCTGAGCCGCTCGTTTTTCCACGCGTTTCTGCATTCTTTCAGCGGATTCCCTCATGAGTGAACAGGCTTAAAATTAAATTATATTTTTGAAAAGCAATTTTATTTTTTACATTGGCAGCGTCGCGCAGTCTGTTCTCGTGTACGGCGGCCATCGCCGCTTGCTTCTGAAATGTTCGATCGTCTAGCGAAAGGGCGGAATGGTCAAATGCAAGCGGAACGAAATAATCAACTTGCCTCTACAGCCACTCTTTCATTGTCCGTCGTTCGCTTCAGCAAATCCTCCAATGCAACGCGAAGGCGGAGAACGCGGTTGACGAAATCGCGGTCGCTTTCGATGGGAGGAATCTGAAGAGATCAAAAGTCATAAATCAAAGATCAAACTCACTGCATTGTCAAATTCCTGGAGAATGGAAGGATGGGGAAGGGCAGACTCCCTTCTTCTCTGCAGTTCAGTCAATCGAGCAAGTTCTTCTTCGTGCGCTTGGCATCTGAAAAGAAAATTTCATCGTTGACCGCAACGCAACCGCGACGCGTCCCATTTCCTCTGCCTTCTCTGTTCTCTCTCTCTCCTTCCCGTACTCGCTCACCTCATCCGAAGATCCTCCAACGTCTCGGCGGCGATTTTGTTCGTCTCGATTAGCGCCTGGAATGTATTATCAATTGACCTTAATCATTTCGAAATCATTCTGTTTCGATAACGGTTGATTTCCTTCTCCTAGATTAGGGGCATTATTGATTGCTGCTGCTGAATGCCGGTGTTCACTTTTCAATCATCTCTCTTCGCGAGTGGTGGTTTCATGAACCACAGAGGGTGTCACGAAATCAGTGACTGCCACTTATCGATCGATAACACAGTATACCTCGAGTTCGGCGACGCGTACGCGTAGGCGGTTCTTGAGGGCGCGCGCGCCTCCGAGCAGTCGTTGCACATCCACTGAAAGGGAACAAAATTGGCCTCCTTCAGGATTTGTGTTATGATTTTAGGTGCCCGAGTTATGCTAAAATCATGAAAACCCCTATTTTTTTAGTGTAAATCGACTGTTTTAGCCTTTGTTTAGGTGATCGAACTGGGTTGAAATCGTAATATACGAGGATTTTGTGACGAAATAGAACAGGAAACTGACAACTGTCGGAGGGTCGATCGGCCATGGAAAGCGGAGGAGACCGCACGGAGTGGAGAGAAGGGGGAAAATGAGGTGAGAAGGGATGAGAAGGGATGAGACGCATAAGCTTTTGCATATGACTTGCAAAACTCTCAAATTCTGCATGCAAAAAGCTTTTATCAGCATTACATAATGTTCGAACGGCAAAATTCCAGTCATTCGACAAATTAATTTTTGAAAAATAAATATTTTTTACAATACCGGCATGATGAAATGTGTGAGGCTAACACTTTGAGAATGAAACGATCGCCTTCGGTTTTGAAGGCTCGAGAACATTTCAGAGATAAGTAGTCATTTCCCAGTGAGGATTTGTATCAGGCGACGCTGGAGATTGTATCCTGCTTATCGAGAATTTCTGACGGTTTCTGCAAATATATCCGTTTTTGTTGGGCAGTAAATTAATTGATAAATGATTAAAAATAATAATCATTCAGAAAATAATAATAATATTTTTATAATCTCCCGATGTAAAAAGAGCGAAAGAAAACCTTGTAATTTGCCTTGGTCCAGGGCGCAGCTTCAGCTTTCGCGACAACAACGAACACTGCATTAGAAACGAAGATGACGGCGACACAGCCGTAGAAGAGCTTGGCCCACTGAAAAAATAGATATTCTACTTTTATTACCGTATTTTTGCTGAAAATTTCGAACAATGACGAAATCAGGAGCTAAATTTACTAGTGGTTCTAAAATGGTAAATTTGTCGTCATTCTTCTCCTGAGTGCGGTTGTCTCACTCCATGATAGACAACCGCGCGGCGGAGAAGAATGACAACAAATTTGCCGTTTTTGAACCCCTGAAATTTACCTGTTCTGGAGTGTTCTCGCTAGCCACTGCGGCTACCAATGAGGGCAGGACGAGATTGATAAAGCATGTTAGGCCGCCACAAACTGCGAGAACGAACGGCATGTACTGACGGGCAACCTGGGAAAATTATGTAGAAAAATATCTATCGACATTATAAGGTTTAAAAATTCCAGATCAGTTTGAAAACTCGTATTATTCCAATAATGTCGGAGGGCTCGAGAGGAATCGGCTACCGTATCCATGCCCTGCGTAATCGATAATCTTACCAGTTGAATGCAGCGAGTGACGCCAATCACATTTAGTCCCGAGAAAACGCTAGCTGCCGTGAAGCAGATCTGGGAGAATGTCGGCTGGCTGGTCTGCAATTTTGACATTTGCGCCATAGTGATGAAATGGACATAATTTCCCAGCTCAATTGTCCGTGATCAGCCAATAATTTAGGCTACCAATTCGATACTGACGACACTGCACACCACAACGAAAATCTTCAAAACCGTTAAATGACCTTTTACTTGAGATTCACCATCAATCGTAACGTGCAATTATCTTTTGTCTAAACTCAATTTTTTTTAGAAATTTTTTAAAAAGTGCCCTATGTGAGAGAGTACAAGTGAAACAAGAATGAACGAATTACAAGTATTGAACGCGCTTACTGTCCATAGTTAATTATAATCGGTAAGGCTGTTCTCGAAAAACATACCAGCGCAAGAACCAGGAAGCAGAACGCCATGAAGCCCTGCGAAACTGAAGCGAAGAAGATGATCTTGCCCTGAAATATGATACCTCATTTCTGTCATTTGCCAAAGCGCGGACTACCCTACACCAACAATAACTTCAAAATGTCTTAATTCAGTTGTCTTTCTCCCTTTTCCGAATTCACAGACTACCGTACCCTCTCGCTGAGACACGTAGTTCTTTCGGAGAGCGGGCCGGCAAAGAATTTCAGAATAGCAGCGAGAATGTATGGAAGAGCGGTGGCAATGCCGGTGGAGGCGATCTCGAAGTGGAGAACCTGCAATTTGGGCATGAAGTACTGTTTCAAAAGCTTTTAACAGACATTCCATAATATGCATAGGGGTCCGTGCAGAATGGAAAAAGGGAAAAAATATAATCGTTTCTAGCAGAGATTTTCGAACTATCAATCTTTCGGTTTTCGAAAGATATTAATTTTGGATGAAAAAAACAAGCCTGATTCAAGTAGATAGGCCCGAAAGACAGTAGCATGTAAAAGCCGAAGTTGCACCCCAGTGAACAGAATACGGCTCCGATCATACAGGGATTTGTGCATATAGCGGCGTAGGGCACTGATCTGAGTTGGAATTCATTGGGGAAGGTGCGAGGCAGGGTTTCAAAATGCAATAGCTGTGCATTTATCAATCGTCTGGTCGCATTACACGTTTGCTCTCACATGGAGCAGTTGAACGCTCAATATAGAGTACACTAATGATATTGAAACGTAAGCAAAACCACGAGCTGCGGTCAGAGAAACGACGAAATTGGATGTGAATTAGACCATATATATTTTTTATGAAAGGAACTGGACTTGAATAATACCTGCCCTTCGGCTGCGGTTCCTTGTCCATGGAGATAATCGAGAGCTCCTTGGCTGAGACTTTTCTGAACCGAATATTCCCTTGGTGATTGAATGATCCTACACACAGAAACAATAAAAAATACCGATTTGTTGGTGGATACGTTGGACGGTACGTGTTTACTCTTGATACTACCATCCAACGGTCGTACCGACCAAAAGATCGGTAGTATTTTTTCTCTCGTATTGTTCCACAAGGGGTTCTAAATCGGCAAATTTGTCGTCATTCCTCTCCGCAGCGCTGTCGTCTATCACAGGAATAGGCAATCGTGCTGCGGAGAACAATGACGACAAATATATCGATTTAGAACCCCTATTATCCACCTGTGCATCGCAGGATCGTCCTTGAAGAATACGAAGAAAATACCGTAGATCACTGCCGTGATTGCTGCCTAAATAGGACAGATACAATTGTTTCTCGGGAGTTCCTTTGGCTTAATTTACGAGTTTTTTCTTGCTCGGGATAAACAATATATTTTTTTTGATTTTTTACTTTAAGAGCTTATGTTTGGTGAGAAAATGGCACTTAGAATTTTGAGTCGTTGGGCCGACGCGGAAGATAAATAAGCATTTTCCCACCTGTAGATAGAATACGCCCCTCCATCCAACAGAAGTCATACAGAAGGCAGCGGACACGGGCATTGTGAAGATGGGGGAGAGCTTGGAAGAATACGATCGTTGGACTTGATAAACATTGTGCAAAATGGACTTAAATTACACGAGCTAAAAATTGGTCTAACAATCAGGGCGCTAAAGCAGTGTTAAAAATTGATGGTAGCAGGAAGCAAAATTACAATTTATCAACCATACTCATTTTATCCGCTGTTTTCAACAACAGTAAAACAGTCCTATTCAAAAGGTATATATTAGGGAATGATGTATGAACCGCTTTCGATTTTTCGAGTCATTCTTTCTCGCTCATCATAGACAGATGATGGGTCAAATGAGAGCACAAACAAAAGTAAGTCCAAAAGTCGTTCCTAGTCTGTGCACATCCGGAAAGCTGTACCTGCCACTGCGTCGACAGGACGGAAATGTACGTGCTAAACTCCTTTATGGGCGACCACGACTCGCAAACGGCACCGGCACCCGACATTGTGAAGGCCATACCGAAGCCCTGCGTTATACATATGTACTTATAAACATATGCATCCAAAACTTGGCAAATGATTTATCAATTCCTTTGAGATCAAATTAGGCATACAAACAGTAGCCAATGTAAATAAATCACTTTTTGACGACAATGGAATCACCAGGTGAAACTGCAACAACTCTTTGCAATTGTACCATTTTGCATTTTGATCATGCAATCATTGTTGGGTATTGAGTGCAATTTTAATGTTTTTTTTACATATAAGATATTATATTTTAGTTACCTGGAATATGCGGACGGCGAAAATTACAGCGTATACGTCCGTCCACACAGCCAACGGGAAGAGTGCAGTCGAAATCGCAGACGTCACACCGTAGATCATGAACAAGGTCCTGAGCAGAATTTAAGAGTACTGTAAGTTGAAGATGGCCAAACTTCGTGCCGAATCTCTGTATGATAAACGTAATCGGAAGCGAGCCGATCAGTGTTCCAATTGCAGAGGCGGAGAACAGGAGATTTCGCATCTTCATATTTTGCAGCCAGTGCTGCTCGGTCGCGGATGCTGCAGCAGCTGCATGGGTCGGGATGATCCCTGGAACCCAAGTGAAAGGGGCGAGCCTGATGTTCCGTTGAGGTCGTCTGGGGCTCGAAGATGGTCGGGGATGACGTCATCCATGCAAATGACCGTGAAGTTGAGTATGAGCGGATTGGCGATGCAGAATGTCAGACAGGCCGTTGACAGGCAGAGGACAAAGAAACGGGTCGAGTGGTAAAGCACCTGAAATGAGAGCACTTCAACAATAGAATATTAATGGTTCACACTGTGGTTCATCACACACACTTCACAGTCAAAATATTTTTCTGTATTATTATGCATCCTAATTGAACTGTTGCTATAGCCTATTTATTTCACATTTGAAACATATATTCCGTGACGATGAAATAGCACGTAAATACGAGAAACCAGGGTGGCATCCAGGTGTAAGACGCGTACTAGGAATAACAGTTCAGATAGGACGCATAATAGGTTCGAACATGTGTTATTTGTGAACTAGTAGTCTATGTCTACCGCACGATAGAGAGAACAGTCAGATGGAATGGACTTTGCCATTCGTTCTGCCTTCCCTAATGCCAAGCATAGTCTGTGTGTCATACCGGCAGTCCCTTCTCTTTCTTTTCGGGCAGTTTGGGTGCTCCCATTGTCTCCGAACCGTCCTCGCCGGGCTGTAAAACGGCGTGTACCAGAAGCTATGATTTGGTGATAAGACCGATGGTCTGATTATCGATGGCATTGGAGAATCTGCCGTCTACCCTAGGGTTTTTAAATCGATAAAGGCATTTCTCAATTCCGCGGAGCTGTTGCTTCTGCGTGTATCCGCTCCGAGTTGATTAGACAAATGTTATTTGCATTTTACTACCGATTTGGAAACCCTACAGCAAACATGTTGCTGTCAATGGCGCTAATACCTGAGAAAGATATTATTTGTTTAATTTCTAAATCATTTCTACGCTAGCACGAGCGAATGTGAAGCAATTGCGCACAAGACTAAATGAACGATGTGAAACCTATTCGGATTCAAGGAAAATCACAGGGACGATTTTGTCTGATGGGCATCATGACGGAATCGTCTTTTTAAAGCTTTCTAAATACCACTATATGGGCAGCGTGATGCACGCGCAAAATCTCATGTTTTTTGTCCTATTTTCTAGATAACATGTATTATAATTATAAGAGAGTAACCGTCTTATAGGCACGAAATCAGGGGTAGTGTTTGTACTCGGAATGTCAGTACAGTTTGCATGAATAATACTCACTAGGGTGTCGCTAATGGAACGTTATTGACAGTCGTTCATTCCCAGCCGTCTAATTTCACTCCTAGCGGTTGTCTCTGCGAAGTGAGAGACGACCGCTAGGAATGAAATTAGACGGCTCGGAATGAACGGCTGTCAATAACGTTGCATTAGCGACACCCTAATACTCACTTCGCTGTTCAAACCGAATCGCACGATGGGGTCGAGAGAGCACTCCTCTCCTTTCAGTTGTTGTTGTTGTTGTTGGTGTTCCCTGGTTTGTTTACAATGGTCAGCAGGGAGCAAGACGGCTGAACGAATGTGCTCAGTAAAGATGCACCGCGCGCGTAAACCCGCATGCTCCAAGAACATTTCGTCATAGTGATGAAATAGACATTTGATTGTTAAAGTAAGTGAGGACGTTTGTGAGTATTGCAGTCATGAAAATATATTCGAGTTACAAAAAACGCTGTGACGACAGCATTCGTTTAATTCTGGTGTCACTTAAACGCCATAACTGTTTCTAATTCTATATTCTTCATCTCACCTCTCTCGCCAAATGTTCCCAAGTCCAGCTGTCGCGGTTCTGAAGGAAAACTGCTCAGTTTACACACTTGCGGAACGGGCGATACGTGACAATGAAACGGGGTGGCAGGCTCTAGATTTACGGCTTATTAACACTAGAATATAAATTAATATCGAAATAGGGCGCATGGACATAGCCTCGTAAACTCTGTCATTGCCACAAAGCAGGCTCAGAAGACCAAAATCGCTTCCGTACCTGGTTCAGCACCTTCCTCCGACGGTTCACAAACGCGGACATGATGATTTTCCCGTTCCTCGATTTGCATATTTCCTCCCATTGTGAACGATGACCACGAAAGCCGCTCAGTGTGTTTGATGTTTGGAACGAAACAGCGGCTCCCCTCTCTTCTAGACGATAGGTTGCTGTGAAATGATGCAGAATATCGCTTCTCTCAAGAAGTGTGAAAATAAGGCATAAAATATAAAGACGAAACGAATCATAAGATGGGGTTTACACACAGAAAAAAAACTGCCACGAGACTGCCAAAAAAAACAAAAAAAAACTGCTCAATATTGGCTGTTTTCAAGCAGTAGTAACGGTTTTGGCAGTTTTTCTCTGTGTATAAGGAACAGCAGCATGCACCGAATCGCTGAGCAAAGTCTGCTAGCCACTGTGAGATAGGGAAGTAGTGGGGCTGACGAACGGGCACGTCTAGCCGTGTCTAGCCGTCCTGATCTCCTCCCCACAACAATCTATGCACGGAAGCCAGGAAGATAATAGGGAGAGGCCGGAGCATCTTATGAAGTGGGGGTTGGCAAAAGGACTCGCTTTCGCTGTATGAGTCTCTCTCGATCGAGTGATCTCTTCTCTCTTTGATAAAGGAGCGTTCGGGCGCCACTGGACGGGAGAAATGAGCACAAGACACGTGCACATTTACGTCATAATTGTGTATTGCAATTGTGTATGTCTCAATTTATTTGGTGCAAGAGTACGCTGACAACGAGATACAAGGGAGTTCAGACGTTTGCGAGGGTATCAAACGGGAACAGCCAGAGAAAACGAGAGGAATTATTTTGCCTGGTAAACCTCGTGATTTCAGAAAATGAAAAATGCACACCATTGGCATTCGTTTTCTGTTATTGAGCTCCAAATTCTAAGGATGCATGGCTAAACTTTTGAAAGGCTAGTTGAGGCGCCAAATTACAGCTTCCTTTACTACTCCGACTCCGAAATTTTATGTTTCACGCAGCGTAGTTAAGTAGCTTTGGATTTTTCTTGCAGTATGTGGAACGCTTCCGGACGAGAAAATGGAATATCATTATTGTTGGAAAATGCAGAGAGCTTTGCATGTTGTTCCGCTATAATAGCACAAATGTCCACGTCTTATATTATATTAGAAATACGCATAACAAGGCGTATAACCAAGAGAATCGTATTATTGGTCGATAGTGTCGAATTCACAAACGAAAAAAGAGAAAAATATTATGCACTCCACAAAGGACAGGCGTCAAAGCCTACAATTTCCAACTAGCTCTTCTTACAGAGACTGTCGGTACTAGGGTTTCTAAATCGGGAGTATAGTGCATTCGTATGTTGTCTGGTTCACGAGGAGCGGTTGTCTGTTGCATGAATGAGGCATCAGCTCCTCGGGAATCAGACAACAGACGAATGCACTCTACTCCCGATTTGGATACCCTAGAATAGACCGATGTAAATACACGGTTATTTGGGCTTTAATCGTGAAATTTATATCATTATCAGCATTCTCACTGCGCATATGTCCATTTAAACGTTATGGGGCAATGTCCATCTCTCTTCTGTCTGTGACCCAATACATTGAGCCAATGATACTGCGTTCTCACCCCCAAATCTTATGGGCATATTATCAGGCTGAGTGGTCGTTACGATCGGAACAGAGATCATTCTAGACCATTATAGGTCATTCAGAGATCAGTTTTGGTTGACCTCGAGATATTGTTCTTGCTAATTGAATTGTCATATTAGGGTGTTCCATAAGTCTTTGTGCACTCACCTTTTTCTAATCTTATCTTCCTTAAAATTGAAGGTAGCTTCTATGCAAAATATTTGTAGGTACCCTATATCAGACCACACCTATTCGCACCTCCTTTGGATTATTACGCAATA